>JACEFZ010005091.1:365000-367500 GCA_014155875.1 Cepaea nemoralis
ATTGCCCCATCACCAAGTGTGGGATGGCCTATCAACATGAACTGGGTGTGTGACAAAGCCTCTTGAACTAAATTGGGAAACGGATAACATAAATCGAGCTTTTGGACAGTCGTCATCTTTTCCATCAATAAGATGATATAGGGAAGAACCTTCTGCAAGAGCTTAAGTTGAATTCCTGAAAGCTTGACAGACTTAGGCACCAATTTGAATTGGACACAGAGCCCCCTTGTAACAGAGCATTCTTGTATTCAGCCCCATGGAGGGGATATGTGCTTGTGTATAATTCTATTCTTGGATTATGGGTTATAAAGATTCACCAGCCAACTTCAGTGAACATAATGTAAAAAGAACTGACTGTGAGTATATTTAGTTCTGCCCGGATAAATATGGACATTATCTGCGTCGCACTGGAGAAGAATAACCGACAGCAACACCTAAGGAAAAAGACTATAATTAAATAATTAGTTTAATTATTAGTACCAATTATGCTTTCTATGTGGTTATTTCATGCCATGGTTTTGTAAGATCAGTAGCTTTTTTTCAATGAGGATATAACCAACTAGCGGTTGTTGTTTTGGTTGAATATTCTGACACCATCTCATTAATATTTTTAAATATAAGAACTGTTACTGGTGTGAGATACCATTGTTTTATATGTTTGGTTTTTCTGAACTTAGACCATTTGTTTGCTTTATCTATGTAAAGTGGGTCAAAGATAGGAGAACCAATTAGTGGTTGTTGTGTTGTTTGTAATACATTGTTTTCCTTGGGACAATGGGGTAAATGTGTTGTTGATACTGAAAATCATTCCCATGCCTGTTCTGGAAATTCAGTGTGGTCATTACAATTATATACTGCAGATCTTGATTTAATGCCTGAACTGTTTGTCCAAAATATTGATGTTTACGTCAATTACGTGTTGATATTTGTTCAACAGTGGTTGTTATATATGTTGTAAACAATCAATGTCCTCTATCACTATATTAAATGTATAGGGTGGTTTCGTGGGAATGGAGAAGTACGCACAGTTACAAAAAGGAGTGAAGTATTTTCCTTCTTGTGTTTGTGGTAGAATTCCATGATCACCTTGCATTCTAGAAGTGAAAAGAGAATCAAACCTAAATCCCCAAGGGATCCCCTAGACACTTTTAACAAAATAATTCTCATATATAAAATCCACATCCCACAGGTGGTCAGAGGATCTGGTAGACAATCGTCACTAAGAAACTAATACATTGGTATTAGAACTCAACCGTGGCTATTGAAGATGAGGACCAAGCGCTTACGGTAATGCCCCCGAGTGCAATGATGTCGGCTCTTGACGCAACACACCTCAGTATAATGTGAAGCTTATGTCTTTCATTATGTTCTATAATTCCTCATGTTATATCCATTCAAATGCTTTTGAGTAGTCTATAAAGCAAGACATTTTTTTGTTTTTGAAATGTAGAAGATATGAGAGGAATCACAATTGGGGTTCATAACATCAATAACATTAGATACGCGGATGATACAGTATTGATTGCAGACAATGAACAGGATCTGCAACATTTAGTAGATGTTGTTTTTTGCACATAGTGAACAACTAAGATTAGAATTAAATTGTAAGAAGACATAGATTAGGATCATCACTAGTAAGAAATAAATACCACAATGTAATATATAGATAAATTGGAATATTCTTAAACAGGTGAATCGGTACAACTATCTCAGAACATTAGTAGCATCTGATGGTAGGTGCCTTGAAGCGATTAGAAATAGAAAAGCTGTAGCGAAGGTAGCCTTTTGCAAGATGTAAAACACAGACCAATTGAATTATGTCAATTGGAACCAGAAAAAAAAATGAGTATTGAAGTTCTACATATAATCTATATTTGTCTGTGGACGTGAAACGTGGACAATGAGCAGACTTGCTGAAAAACACCTAATGGCAGTGGAGGTGTAGTTTCTGCGGAAAATTCAAAGAATACCATGGACAGCTAGAAAAACCAATGAGAAATTCCTACGAGAAGCAAATGAGAACCATAAACCGATTAAGAAAATTATATGTAGACAGTCACATTTTTTTGGACACATTAAAAGAAGTAATAAATTAGAGAACTTGGTGACATATGATACGATTTGGGGAAAATAATAAGGGGAAGGCAGAGTATATGGATGGCTTGGCCACGTGGCACGGTCGAGACAAGAAAACGGAGCTGATCTACGACTCTAGTGATCATGTGAAAATGTGAGACATGACAGCTGATCGACATGACACACGATGATTATGATGATGATGATGATGATGGTGATGATGATGATGATGCTGATGATGATGATGATGATGATGATGATGATGATGATGATGATGATGATGATGATGATGATGATGATGATGATGATGATAAACCAAGAGTACAGATTTAGATTGTCTGGTCCACTTTTTTGTATACTTCACCCGATGCTAAATTTATTCCTTATATAGTCTTCACACGATACTATTACCGCTGTTGCTACC
>JACEFZ010005091.1:370000-372500 GCA_014155875.1 Cepaea nemoralis
GGGATCTGTGGGTTGGGGAATGTATGTGTGTTTGCGGTGTGGGTGGATAGGATGTGTGGTTGGTGGGAATGTGTGTGGGTGGGGAGATGTGTAGGTGTGGGGATGTGGTGGATGATGGGTTGGGGAATGTATGTGTGCCTGGGGTGTGTGCGTGTGTGGTTGGATGGGGGATTATGGGTGAATGGGGATGTGTGGGTGGGTGGTGGATGTGTCTCATAACATGGTAATATGCATTGTTTATGTTTACAAAATTCATTTGAGAATGTTTTTCCTATGCACTATTGATGAACGAAAGATGAGTGATTGGAAGACGGGCCAGCGTGCCCAATTTGTTACCCTTTGAAAATAAAGTCCGTTCGTTCGTTCGTTCGTTCGTTCGGTCTGTCTGTCTGTTTGTCTGTCAATCTATCTATCTATCTATCTATCTATCTATCTATCTATCTATCTATCTATCTATCTATCTATCTATCTATCTATCTATCTATCTATCTATCTATCTGCCTGCCTGTCTGTCTGTCTGTCTGTACTGTACTTCATTCTTCACAGTATGTGTGTGAGCGAGACAATGGGTGAGAGAGTGAGTGAGAAGAGTGTGAGTGGAAGAATTAGTATGAGTGAGAGTGAGAGAGTATGCATGCGCGTGTGCCTGAGTGAGTGTAAAAGTGATTGAGTGTGTGAGGACATATGTGTGAGAGATTTAGTTAGATAATGAGTGAATCTGAGAGAGTAGGTGTGTTGTGTGTTTGCCTGTCTGTGTGATAGAGTGTGAAAGTTAGTGAGTGAGTGTGAGTTAGAGAGTCAGCGAGTAAGTGAGTGAGTAGGGAGCGTGAGTGAGTGAGAGAGAATTTGTGGGTATGCGTGTATGTGCGCGAATGAGTGAGTGTGAGAGCGAGTGAGTGTGTAAAAGAGAGAGCGTGGGTGAATGAGAGAGTGCATGAGAAAGTTTGGCTGTATGTGTGTGCATGTCTGAATGTGTGTATGGGTGTATATGTGTGAGTACATGTGTGAGTACATGTGTGTATCTGTGTGTACCTCTGTGTGTATGTCTGTACGTGTGTTAAGGTATGCGTTCATGTGTTTATATGCGTTTATATGCATGTGTGTGTGTATATGCGTGTATGGATGTGTGTGTGTGTGTGTGTGTGTTCGTGTATGTATTGTATATCTTTGTGTGTGTAAGTGTGCATGCATGCAGTGTATGCGATGGAGTGTATATTCGGGTGTTATGTGAGTACGTGTGCGTAAGTATATGGATGTGTGTAGGTGTGTGTATGTGCGTGGGTATATGTGTGTATTTGCGTGTGTATGTGGTGTGTGGGTGTGTGTATGTACATGTGTGTGAGAGAGAAGAGAGAAAGAGAGAGAGAGAGAGAGAGAGAGAGAGAGAGAGAGAGAGAGAGAGAGAGAGAGAGAGAGAGAGAGAGGTGAGCGCACGCATGTCATCTAACATGATGTTCCATATGTTTGTGTATTCTCATTTTCATATTATCATTTTGATGCACTTGATATTAACATGCATAAAATGAATTCATGTAAATTACTGTAGAGTAAGTGAGAGAGTTAGTGAGTGTGAGTGAGAGAGAGAGAGGGGGGATGAGTGTGAGAGTTTGTGTATGTAGAGAGAGAGAGAGAGAGAGAGAGAGAGAGAGAGAGAGAGAGAGAGAGAGAGAGAGAGAGAGAGAGAGAGAGAGTTGAGCCCACGCATGTCATGTAACATGCTATTCCATATTTTTTATGTATTCTCATCTTTCATATTACGAGGTATCATTTTGTATGCCACTTGATTGTCCTGTAACATGCCATTCCATATTTGTTTTGTTTGCTTGTTTTTTGTTTATTCTCATCTTATCATTTTGTATGCCACTTGATTTTATCATGTGTAATGTAACATTACTGTGATGTGAGTGAGAGAGTTAGTGAGTGGAAGAGAGAGAGAGAGAGAGAGAGAGAGAGAGAGAGAGAGAGGAGAGAGAGAGAGAGAGAGAGAGAGAGAGAGAGAGAGAGAGAGAGAGAAAAGGGAGTTGAATTGCATCACTAATTTTTACGCTACATAATGTATATGTACAATTTTTTCTCCACTTCTTGCAATTACGAGAATTCTCACGACAATCGTCAGTGTCTCAATTGTGTGTAAAGTGTGGGAGTTTGTTCTTATTAGTTTCAGTGATCATGTGAGGCATCATGTATGTGTCTAGTTGTGAGGATTTGTGTATGGGTGTGTATGTGAGGGATATGTGTGTCTGTGTGGGTGTGGGGAATGTATGTGTGGAGGGGTTGTGTGTGGGGGATGTGTATGGGTTAATGGGTGATATGTGGATGTGTGAAGGGATGTGTAGTCGGTGGTGGATGTGTGTGTGTGTGTGTGTGAGGGATATGTGTGTGTGTGTGTGGGGGGGGGGGAGGATATTTGAGAGGATAGTTGGAAGTATGTGGGTGTTGGTGGGTTCGGAGGGGGTGTGGGTAGGGAGTGTGTGTTTGGGTGGGTGAATGGGTGTGTAGG
>JACEFZ010005091.1:375000-412500 GCA_014155875.1 Cepaea nemoralis
CTGTAAATTCTCTGTCTTTACTAATATTACACATTGCACCCCTCTCGGGATTCTCCGTGGTGAAGTGGTCAAGCCGTCTGACTCGGGCTCCGAAGGTTGTATGTTCGATTCCGGGCCGCGTCCTTCATTTCACGAGTGCATTTTTTCGGAGACTCCCGAGGGTCGTCGCTGGAGCTACGGAGTTCGTGCTTTGTGCGACGCTTTCCGCGCTGCGGAAAGAAACTGAGCCATATGGGATAAAAACCCGGTGCAATGCAGCCGACCCTGTCGATTTTAAGCTAGTTCTTTCATTGCACCCACTCCCATACGAATCCGGATACGCCTTTGTGTGTCATCAGAATTGGCAGGTCTCACATTACCGTAAAAATAACTTTGTTAGCGAGAAATCACTAGTTGTTAAGCAAAACATCAAAGGAATGTCGCCGCTTTCAATGATTTAAGTTGCTTTTTGGACCTATCAAAGACATATTCCTTGGGTGGGGGTAAATATAAGACGGCTGGAAAAATTTCATAACGATGCAACAGACAGTTTTCAAAATAATTGATCGTGAATGAAGGCAAACAAATGTGGACATACTATAGCTACCTACACGCTAGCGGAAATACGCTTGAGTGGCTCCTGCATCAAACTGAGTACTCATGGAAATACCAAATGTGCACTTTATTCCCCAAAATCATAGCACAACATGATATAGCATAACATAATATAACACAACAAAACATCAATCAACAATCCTTTGCAGAACTTCGATCACATTACAGTACATATTCTCGAACCTTCGACATTTCCTCTGCCTCATACATTGTAATGTCCTGTGTTTGATGGCCAGTATGTGTTATGCCCAGTATGTTATATGTCCTGTGTGTTATATGCCCAGTGTGTTATATGCCCTGTGTGTTATATGCCCTGTGTCTACCATCATGCTGGCCGATCCAGCCTCATCGTACAGAAGCCAGGCCTTTGATTACTGTTCTTTCTAAACCACTGTGACATATCAATCTCAGAGGCCTTTAGGCAACTATTTGGACCTGACATTTCCCAGCTTCCGTGATATGATCTTTAATATTGAATTGTTTATTTTCTTTTTGCGCTGATTATACATGTTCAATATCTCGCTTGATTATACCGCCAGTATAGTTTACAGAAAGCAAACAACATCAACTATCAGATAACATCCAAATGTCAACATGCATGGGGAAAACAACAAGGTTGTGACTCTTTATTCGTCCCAACGCTGTGTTAGCAATGATTAAATACTGTCATTCCTAGAAACACACACGCGCAAAGCCACATTATGTGAGATGAGATGCATAAAAAACGCAGCTGAAACACAACAAGACATAGAGAGACAAATGAGAAACTAAAAACACTATTACCGACTTTATAGAACAGGGACGAATTAAATGGTTCGGACATTTAATTACATCAGCACAAAGCATGAGGACGGCCTTGAAAGAGTTGGTTACATAGAGTAAAAGAGACATTGAAGAAATCAGATCTGCACTTAGTTTGGTTTTTGTCCATCAAGAATGAAGATGACCATTCATTTCATCCAGTGGGGCTGAAAGTTTGGAGCCGTGAGTTCTAAGATGGCTGGTAAGGCCTATGTTGGCTCGACATGTTCTTTGAAAATGTGGGCAAAGAATTCTTGACGTTAGTACAAGCAACAAGATAAGCGACACATATAAATTACATCTGCCTAATCTCTATGACACTACATGGCAAAAGAATAGGACAAAAGAAGAGGCAGTAGTGTTAAATGAAGTCTAGATAATATTGGCTTTCAGTCCTAGACATGGGGACGTAAACTACGATTACCTCTGGAGTTTGCCGGTCTCCCTGGCCGAGTGATTAGCAGCTTTCTCCGTAACCCCGAATACTCTCGTGGTTGACGTGAGCGCACGAGAATTGGAAGCGGTTCGATTCGCGCCAGTGACTTATGAGAGTATGGAGCCGGTCGCTCAGAAAGCAATGGCAAACTACTGAGCGTAATCTTGCCAAGAAATCAACAATCAGCTGAAAGATGCTGATGTTGACAGCGATGTCCTGTAAAGGAAATGCAAAACATTTTTCTGGAGTTGGAGTGGGTTCGCCTGATGGCGAAGGACACAGGTATTTGGAAAGATAATCCACATGCTAAAAAATTCATTCCAGTGCATTAGAAGTAGCAGCACGTTTATGAACTACGCTTGAGTTCAAGAGCGGGCGAACACAAAAACACAGTCTAAATAATTAGGCACTAATCTTTAATAGTGAATTAAAACCCATCTAAATAATTAACCATTACATCTTTAAAGGTGAATTAAGTTCCAAATAGAGAGTTGCACTAAACTCTTATACGATTTTAACGATTTAATATGGCAAAGTATTCCAGTTTCGGAGACATGGCGCTTTTTAGGAGTCAGTTTTCTTTGCTGTTTCTGATATATTAAATTTATTATTTTTCTTATTCTCGATTCACGTTAATCTTAGAAATTTCTGTAACTTTTAAGTTTGAATAGACAAGAGAATGGAGAGAGAGAGAGAGAGAGTAGAGAGAGGGAGAGAGAGATGAGAGAGGAGAGGAGAGAGAGAGAGAGAGCGAGAGAGAGAGAGAGAGAGAGTTTATGTAGGACATGCATTAGTGAATGTTGTTATTGTGATGTTTGCGAATTGTGAATGGGTATATGTTGTATGAGAGAGGGGCCGTCTGTTTGTGTGCTACTGAGTGGGTATATAACTGTGAGTAATAATGTAAATGATGAATGTTGTATGAATGCGTGTATGTAGGTATGTATGTTTATGTTTATGCGTGTGTGAGTGTAAGTATGTGTATGTGTGAGTGACTGCCTGTCTCATAACATAGTTATATGCATTGTTTATGTTCATTTGACATTTATGTTTTTCTATGTGAATGTAACATGCACAATGGATAATTGATCTATGAAAGATGAATGGTTGGAAGGCTGAATGTAAGACGGGCCTGCGTGCCCAATTTGTGACCGTTTTGAAAATAAAATTCTTTCGTTCATTCTTCAGTGTGTGTTAATGTCGACGGTTCACATTGTTTTTAAATTGTTGCGTTTATTTCTTGCTTGTGTGTGGCCATACGTTTTTAATGTTTACCTCGTGCATTATTAACCCCAGTTTCCGTCTGGCTTCTTATAGCCATCCTCATTCTTGTAAATTATGGAGTCAGGATATCCAACATCTGTGAAATATTCAATTTCCTCATTGCTGAGTGTAATTCTTTTGTTGTCGGCCCGTCTGTGGGCATTATATTTGGTTTTCAGATTATTATTCAGAAAAAAGATTTGATCTTCGCTGCATCTATTAACTGACAGAACTATTTTAATCTATAAGCACCGAACTAACGAACGAACTTTATTTTCAAAGGGTAACAAATTGGGCACACATTCGGCCCTTCCAATCACTCATCTTTCGTTCATCATTGCATAGTGGCATTCACATAGGGGGGAAAAAGCATTCTCAAATGAATGTTGTAAACATTAAAATGCATGTTACCATTTGCACCGTTTGCGATAAGGGACAATACAATCTCCATATCTGAGTTTGGAAACTGGATTTACATGAATTGTGAATAGATCCAAATTGACAGATCATAATATACTGAATAAACACAACTATGATTGAGTGGAATAAGAAAACTGCAGAACTTTCCCTCAGGATTTATCTTTTCCTTATGGTCATAGGGAAACTCCATAGGGCCACCAGACGGTGTGCATTAGATACTATCACCTCCACAGGGCTACCAGACGGGGGAACTAGCCCCTATCTATTGAACATGGCTACCATATGGGTGTATTAGACACTGTCAACTCCACCATGCTACCAGATGGGTGTATTAGACACTATCAACTCCACCATGCCACCAGAGGGGTGTATTAGACACTATCAACTCATCAGCCACTAGACGGTGCACTAGGACACTATCAACTGGACCATGCCACCAGACGGGTGTATTAGACACTATCAACTCCATCAATGGCCACCAGACGGGTGCACTAGACACTATCAACTCCATCATGGCCACCAGACGGTGCACTAGACACTATCAACTCCACCATGCCACTAGACGGGTGTATAGGACACTATCAACTCCATCATGGCCACCAGGACGGGTGCACTAGACACTGTCAACTCCACCATGCCACCAGATGGGTGTATTAGACACTATCAACTCCACCCATGGCCACCAGACGGGTGCACTAGACACTATCCAACTCCATCATGGCCACCAGAGGGGTGTATTAGACACTATCAACTCACACCATGCCACCAGATGGGTGTATTAAGACACTATCAACTCCACAGCCACTAGACGGGTGTATAGACCTATCAACTCCACCATGCCACCAGAGGGGTGTATTAGACACTATCAACTCCATCATGGCCACTAGACGGGTGCATTAGACACTATCAACACCATCAGCCACTAGACGGGTGCATTAGACACTATCATCTCCACCATGCGCCCAGACTCGTGTATTAGACACTATTAACTCCACCATGCCACCAGACGGGTGTATTAGACACTATCAACTCCACAGAACTACGAGATGGGTGTATTAGACGGGTGCACTAGACACTGTCAACTCCATATGGCCACCAGACGGGTGCATTATACAATAACAACTCCATATGGCCACCAGACGGGTGCACTAGACACTATCACTCCACAGAACTACCAGATGAGTGTATTAGACGGGTGCACTAGACACTGTCAACTCCATATGGCCACCAGACGGGTGCATTATACAATAACAACTCCATATGGCCACCAGACGGGTGCACTAGACACTATCAACTCCATCAACCACTAGACGGGTGCACTAGACACTATCAACTCCACCAGCCACCAGACGGGTGTATTAGACACTATCAACTCCACAGAACTACCAGATGGGTGTATTAGACGGGTGCACTAGACACTGTCAACTCCATATGGCCACCTGACGGGTGCATTATACAATAACAGCTCCATATGGCCACCAGACGGGTGCACTAGACACTATCAACTCCATCAACCACTAGACGGGTGCACTAGACACTATCAACTCCACCAGCCACCAGACGGGTGCATTAGACACTATCAACTCCACAAGGTCACGAGACGGGTGCACTAGACACTATCAACTCCACCGGGTTACCAGACGGGTGCACTAGACACTGTGCTAAAGGGCTGATATAATACCTTCTTACACTCTCAATAACGCACCAGCACCATGATTCATGCCGAGCAGCGCAGACGATCGTGTTGCTCTATAACCATATATCATTTAAGTTTATTCATTGCGTTTATAATGCATATTATTTCTTTTCTTGTCGTTGTTGTCTATAGCTAGCTTCATAAGTGATAAATGAATGAAATATTGTGTGCGAGAAGAGAGAGAGATAAGAAGTCCAACTTGTCATGATCGAATGGGAAGTCTAATAACTATTATTGATTACCCGCTGTACCACACATGCCTTTAATCTCATAATGGAGAATCGGACCTCAAGCAAATCACGGAAAATCCCTTTGTAGATATGTCCATGATTGGCTGGGTTTGCAGCCAAAGGTTCCCACAGGTAACTGGTCTTGCGGACAAACCTTCATTGGTCGACTTCTACGACATGCATGGTGGGTTAGACTGATTTAATCTATGAAGCACACAAAATTGTGTCATTATCATGTGCCATGTCAACTGGCATTTGCGTTTATATCTCTAGATATAAAGAGCAATCATGCTGTTTAAGAGAAGCTGAGTCGCAAAGACAACTATATCACACACATCAGAAACAGGCAGTAATCGTTATTTGACTACGTTATGAGAAGACAAAAATTGGAACATGTTGTGACAACCGGAAAGATTTGCGGAAAGACAGATAGAGGAAGACAACGTGAAAATGTTATTGATAGTCGTGTGTCAAGGCACGGAAATGAGTCAACACACGAATTGATCCACGCCGTCGGAGATCGTAATTTGCTGAGAGGCATGATCGCCCACGCCAGCCGGCAAGGAACTGGATGATTATCTCTAGATTAAATCTCTTTCCCTGGTGTTAGGATCAACCCTGCTGATGATATTCCCCCAGTCCATCCAGCATCATTTTTTCTCGATCTGCCTCTCTTCCCACTTACCTTTCCAGTTGTCCACGATGTTTCCACTGCCCCTCTTCTCATTATCCAACCAAAGAACGATGTTTGTCTCTTTTACATTTAGTTCAGTTATCAGTTATCAGTTGGGGTATCTTCGTTGCACTCCGGACATGTCCATAGGTGCTCAGATCCTCCCCCGAGCATATGCATCAGCGTCCGGTGGCTAATAGTGCCAGTTCTGTGTGGTTGACGAGGCGCTTTGTTTTCCCGATGTACCTCTCGCGTCTGGCTGTGCCGATTCTACTCCCAGGTCTTTCATCCTGGAGAGCGATGTGGAAATCACTGGCGTCAAAATCCTCTGTTCTCGCCATATCTTTAAGGGCGTTAATGACATCGGCACGATCCATGGGCCTGGCCATCTACAGGGGGTGCAGAGCCACCAATTTATCAGCTCGTTCATTTCCCTCGATTACATTTAGCTGTGTATGGCTAGCTCCCTGGCGAACTGCTGCGGACGCAGTTCGTAATCCCGCATATCGCGTACGAAACACAACTGCGGGTGATTTGGCAGCATACCGCCAAGTGTTTGTATTGTTTCAAAAATTATATGAGTGCCGGTCGTTCAGAAAGCAATGCAAACTACTAAACGTAATCTTGCCAAGAGAACACAAACAGCAAACAAGACTGGAGTTGAAGTCTTGTAAAGGATATGTAAAAAAAATGTTTTGCATATCCTTTACAGGACATCGCTGTCAACATCAGCATCTTTCAGCTGTATGTTAATTTCTTGCAAGATTACGCTCAGTAGTTTGCCATTGCTTTCTGAGCGGCCGGCTAACATACCCTGTAAGTTACCGACCCGATTCGAACCACTGCTGATTCTCACCGTCGTCACGTTACTTACGAGAGTATACGAGATTACGGAAAAAGTCGCTAACCTCTAAGCCAGGAAGCCGGCAAAGGATATGTAACTAACTGTGTATGTTGCGTATATTCTATTTTCATTATCTTCTTTCGGACAATCGTTATTTATTACTCTAACAGTCCAAAGCATTGACAACATTCGTCTCATGGACCACATCTCTGTTGCTTCCAAGTTCTTCGTAATTTGTCTGTTCGCGCTCCCTGATACACGGCCATACAACAAAACAGGTTCTTACGACATTAAAGATATAAAATTCATATGTAAACTCACCTCAGTTGAAGCCTCCGACTAGGTCAAGATGCAGAAACAAACAACTGGTAATTTAATCAAAGCGCGGCTAACCTATCAACTTCCGCCCACCGTGAGAACGGTGAATGCGACACCAGCTGTCTGGGCGCGCGACTCAGCACGAGTCCCAGGGACAAGAGAGCGTGGACAGTTTGGCGCGTTAATTTACTATTATAAGACGTTTGATCACTGGCTCACTGTTGTTACAGAAATAACGTTTTTTTAGAATATATATTTAGATTTGTTACTCCAAATGTTTGAAAAGATGCATTTAATTATTTAATTGTATGTCAATGTGTCTATCTATCTATCTATCTATCTATCTATCTATCTATCTATCTATCTATCTATCTATCTATCTATCTATCTATCCATCTGTCTATCTGTCTATCTATCTATCTATCTATCTATCTATCTATCTATCTATCTATCTCCTGCCTGCCTGCCTGCCTACCTGTCTGTATGTCTGTCTGTCTATTTATCTATCTTGGCGTGTGTAGGTTGGGGGTGGGAATGTGTGTTTGTGTATGGACGTGGGATGTGTGGGTGGGTGGGGGAGATTGTGTGGGTGGGGATGTGTGAAAGTTTGGGATGTGTGGGTAGGCGCATGATGTGTGGGTTGGCGGGGATAAGTGTGTGTGCAGGTGGGGATGTGTGGTTGTGGGGGGGGGTGTGTTTGACTGGGTGGTTGGGGGTCTGTGCGTGTGTGGTGGAGGATATGTGGGTGAGTGAGTGTTTATGGGTTATGCGATGAGTGGAGGATATGTCTGTGGGTGGGGAGATGTGTGTAGGTGGGGGTTGTGTGGGTGGGTGATGGGTGGGCGAGTGTTTGTGTGTGTGCCTGGGTGTGTGTGTGTGTGTGTGTGTGTGTGTGTGTGTGTGTGGGGGTGGGCGGGGAATGTGTGGTGGGTGGGAGATGTGTGTGTTTGGGGGATGTGTGTAGGTGGGGGTGTGTGTGGGTGTGGGATGTGTGGGTGGGGATGGGTGGAGGGGTAGGGTATGTATGTGTGCCTGGGTATGTGTGTGTTGGGGTGGTGGATGTGTGGGTGGATTGGGGATGGGTGGATGGTTGGGGTATGTCTCTCATAACATGGTAATATGCATTGTTTATGTTTACAACTTTCATTTAACAATGTTTTTTTTTTCCTATGTGAATGTATTATACATTATTGATGAACGAAAGATGAGTGATTGGATGGGCCGAATGTAAGACGGGTCTGCGTGCCCAATTTGTTACACTTTGAAAATAAAGTCAGTTCTATCTATCTATCTATCTATCTATCTATCTATCTATCTATCTGTCTGTCTGTCTATCTGTCTGTTTGTCTGTCTATCTGCCTGTCTGCTGCCTGTCTGTCTGTCTCTCTCTCTCTCTCTCTCTCTCTCTCTCTCTCTCTCTCTCTCTCTCTCTCTCTCTCTCTCTCTCTCTCTCTCTCATTGTGTCTGTTGTTATGTCTCTTTAGTTAGTTAGTCTTTCCTCTTGAGCATAGGGCAGAAGTCATGGCTCTCCATGTCTGGCCGTTCGCTGCTACCTGTTGTAGATCGTGAATGTTCACTTGACCGTTGAATGAGCCTTCTCTAATGATGGTTCTACGCAGGGTCTCTCTTGGTCTTCCCCGTTTTCTTTTCCCTACTGGTGACCATAAGAGGGCTTGGTTGGGGAGTCTTGTCTTGTCCATTCTGAGTACATGGCCGATGTAGTTCCAATGACGTTTTCTTATAAAATTGGATACAGTGTCTTGCTTAGTCTCTTGTCTTATTTTCGTATTGGTTCTGAAATCTGTCCAGTGGAGTTTTAGAATTTGTCTATGACATTTGTTCTCAAAATTGTCTAATTTTTTATCTAAAGGTACCGTTGATTTCCAACTTCCACATCCATGCGTTAGCACTGGAATCACACAAGGGTTTAACATTTTAAGTTTCGTATTTTTGCTGAGTTTCTTTGATTTCCAGGTGTTTGACAGTTTATTGAAGGCACCAAATACCAATTTCTGGCGTTGAGTCCCCTGTAGATGTCATTTTGCTTCCTAGGTATGTGAAGCTGTTGACTTTTTCAAGAACATGGTTGTTTAATTTCGTGTCGTCTGAACTGTTGGTAAGATCAATAGTTTTTGTTTTTGCAGTGTTAATTTGGAGACCAATATGTCATGTAACATTTTGGAGATGGTTTATTTTCTCTTGGGCATCTGGGTGTGTTGAACTTAAAAGCACTATGTCGTCGGCAAAGTCCAGGTCTTCTAGAATGTTGTCAACCCAATGGATATTTGTGTTGTTTGCGCATTTGCGCGTGACCCAATCGATAGCTGTTCCAAAGCGCATCGGTGGCAAGACACAACCCTGTTTCACTCTTGTTTCGACTGAGAACCAGTCAGAGTTGCCTGATTCTGTTCTCACGCAGCAACGTGTCTCCTTGTAGAAAGATTTTATGATGTTGATATATTTGGTAGGGAAACCATAGATGTTAAGTAGATTTCAAAGTGAAGGACGGCGGATACTGTCGAAGGCTTTTTGAAAGTCGACAAAGTTGGTGATTAATTTCGACTGGAATTCTACAATTCCGACTGGAGTCTTCAATGATTATTCTAAGGATGAAAATTTGGTCTATACATGACAGTTTTGGTCTGAAGCCAGCTTGTTCTTCTCTGAGCCTTTCATCTATAGACTTTTTCAATCTCTCAAGTAACATGCTACAAAAACGTTTTCCTGGTACTGACAGTAGGGTGATACCACGCCAGTTATTGCAATCAGACATGTCACCTTTTTTGGCAGTTTGAAATTTACACCATTCTTCCACTGTTGTGATGGGGATTCGTTTCGCCAGATTTAATTGATCAGCTGTAGCAAACGATGTAAGGTATTCTCATCTGCTGCTTTGAGCATTTCTCCTGAGATGTCGTCGTCTTCATCAACAGCTTTGTTGTTCTTCAATTTTTTAATGGCTGCTTTAATCTCTTCCATGGTGTCACATGATGGACCAACGTGATTTAACCATTATGAGAATAAAGGCGATCTGAATTAGCGGATGTTCGAGGCCAAAGGTTGTTTCAACAAATCCAGGAAATGTAGCTGCACGTGTTTACATCTGGTCGACGGATTGGGAACATTCGGTAGTGAGTGAGACAAATCCCTGCATCGCTTTGACAGTTTGTCAACATTCGAATACAGATGGAACCCGTCGGATCCTGGTTGCAATCAGATGTCAACCATCACAGGTCGGGAAAAGGTAACCGCTGCAGATGTGTAGGGGAAGTGTGTGAGATGAGTCAATACACCACTTTGACAGTTTATAAACAGGTCGGATTGAGAGCGGAAGTACTCAGCTCGGAAGAAAACAGTCCGTTTGTCAATTTATAGTTTCCGGACATCAAGAAGATTGGCAGCTTGTTGGGAAAACCGTTGTTGGATCATACAGTAACTCGTTAGTTTGTTGTGGGAGTCAAAACAACTGATGACAACTTTGACGGTGACTAGGCCAGGGGGAATGGATTCTTGACAGTGGATGATATGCCCAAATAACACCTGCAGGACATCAATACCGTCACGTGACCAATTTTAGGTTTTGCCAAAAACCATGATTGGAGATGGGGAGTTGACCAAAACCGTGGATTATGATGGACGTGTTTGTGGGAGAGCTCTACAGTGTTAGATTAATTTAATATTAACTAGCATGTGTCGTTATGGCAAAGTGTAGTAGCCATCCCGGAATGAGGCGGTTTTGCATAAGGTAGTCAATATAGTCTATTTAGGCTTAATTAATATAGGCTGTAGCCTTGTTAACACTAAAGTGTGATGATTAGCACTGTTAGTGGAAAACTAGCTAGAGTAGGGAAGTGATACTTGGTTCTGTTAGTTGAAAATAGATTAGTGAAGTGTTGATAAGCTATACTAGTTGAGAATTGAGTAATGAGAGATAATTGGGATATTCCCGTAGGTGTCCCTGGTGGGCGGGGTTCCGCATTCTGTTTGTTGATTTTTTTTCTTGTCTTGGCCTGATGATAACCTATGTGTTCAGTCATCTGTCTCTGACAGAGTAGGTTCACTTTATTTTCTGAGCGAGGTCGATGGCCACGATCATCTAATAGAGATCAGTGACGGGGAGGCTATCACCAGTTGTATGATTTATTTTACAGGTTCCTCTGGTTGGAATGAAGAACCCGGACCCAATAAAAATCCGATCCCGGATAAATTATTATGTAGAGAGATGGGCCAGCAACTTTCGCAACGGAAGAAGTTAATACACATTGCTCGGTGGAGCCTAATGGTATATGTATCCTACATGAGTGCATACCAATCGTTAACACACCTGAAGTGATGGATGTTCAGCCCATGGGGAACTAGATCAGTAGGAACTGATGTTCACATTAGATGAAACCAAACATTGAAGTGTAGTTGTTCCACGTATCAAGGAAATCAGAACTTTCAGACTATATCTAGTGAATAAAGCAAGCCATTTTTGTCTAGATACATTGACTGATTAAGAGTGAAATTCCAGAACTAATAGGAACCGTTGTGTTAGGAACAATAATAGTATTTTCCACGGATTATATATTTACATGGGATTCAGATCTCATGGTCATCAGAGCTTCTGGAAGAGGACATGTCTGGAGAGAAGGATACGACTTCGGTGAGGTCTATTGTACTGACTCGTGTGATGTCGTGTAATCCTTGCCATGATGTGTGCACTATGATCCTGAACTTTGAGGGCTGACATATACATTGACTGATTAAGAGTGAAATTCCAGAACTAATAGGAACCGTTGTGTTAGGAACAATAATAGTATTTTCCACGGATTATATATTTACATGGGATTCAGATCTCATGGTCATCAGAGCTTCTGGAAGAGGACATGTCTGGAGAGAAGGATACGACTTCGGTGAGGTCTATTGTACTGACTCGTGTGATGTCGTGTAATCCTTGCCATGATGTGTGCACTATGATCCTGAACTTTGAGGGCTGACATATACATTTATGTTATTATACACGACACACATTTTTCTTCGCATACACGTCTCATATACGTTACACTTTTCTTTTAATAAATTAATCTTTATTAATTTTTAGAAGCAAGAGTTGTTGAGTATGTTGCGTTTGGGAAGTATGAGAGGGGGCATAGTACGACAGTGAGAGAGTGATAGGAAAGGTGTCCACGGGCTGATGGAGTGTGTGGGACGGAAGCTGGTGGATTCTCCAGGATATTGATAGGAAAGAAAAATATTATAATGTGGGTGTTGACTCTCCTCACTCCAGGGACGACACTTTAAAGGAGGACACGACATTATTGGGGGCTCGATAACGTGATCTTTGGACAGTGGGATCATCTGACAACGGGGTCTTTTGACACGGGATCCTTAGTTATAAGAGGGAGATATCATATTGGAGAATCCAGCTAGAGTGAATGTGGATAGGGGTTAGGACAAATATCTTACCTGTTCACAATTCACACGTCTGCATAGGTCTGTGGTCCTGATTCTACTCTTTTCACTGAGTGAATGTGCTGTGTGTGGTAATATCTAGATTTATAGTACTTGGTCATATATCTGTATAGTAATTTGCAGTTATATTGTACTCGACCTGCTAGCTTACCTCTCTGTAAAATGGCCACCCCTAAACTAAGCACAGTAGAGTTAAGGGCAAAGGGGGAAGACATGGGATTGTCGGGTTCTGCTCTAACGGATTACATACAGGAAGTGGAGAGAGAGTATCGTCAAGCAGAAAGGGAAGATCGAAAGGCCGAGTTGGAATTGAGAAAGGATGGAGTTGGAACAAGAAGCTAGGAAATTGGAAGCTGAGCAAGCAGCTAAGAAATAGGAAGCTGAGCAGGCAGCTAGGAAACTTGAAGTTGAGGAAGCTGCTAGGAAACGGGAAGCGGAGCAGGAGGCTCAGAAAAGGGAGCACGAGTACCGGATGAGGGAACTCGAGTTGAAGAGTCTATAACAGAGTCGAATGAGTTTGTTATAAAGGTTGTTTATTTCTTATAGATGACATCTGGACATGATATGGCGTCCACTCAGTTCTGGCTCTGTATGTAAACTCCCTCTTGACAACAAACTACGTCACGACTTGAGCATCTCTCTTCCCATTCTCTCCCGATGCTCAATCGTGCCGTAGCCTTTTCCCACCTAATACTAATACTCTACTTCTGTTACACCTCCCTATGTTTATTAAAGAATTTTTCTTGTAAAGGAAAAAATCTTTACTCCTAATCCCCTTACTCTATTCCCTCTTTTTCCTTACCTCTCACAGTTCCTCTAATCTTCCCCAAACCAACTCCAACTTAAGTAAATATTCTATTCTTTAACTCTTTCCCCTGCTATATATCAACCCACTTCTTCTTCGTTTCTGACCCTTCAAAAACATAACATATTTACATATCCTTAATAACATTTAAATCTCAACTTTATACAACACATCATAACACGTCTTCTTAAATACTTCTTCTTCTCTTCATAAGCAATCCGCTTAAAATTTCAAACGCTGTACTCTTCTGATACCAACTCCCTATTTTCATCACCAACCCCACTAATTCTCTACTTTTAATCAACCTGAAATCACTCTCACACAATAGAAAGACAAAGAATCGGTGGCCACCGGTATTTAAAAGAAGCAGTAGAACTCTTCCACACAAAGACCACACTCATCTAAATCACACACCCCCTTTACCCCCCTATGTCATTTGAGACTTTATGTAATAAAGTCTAAAACAATTATATCCTCTACCGTACCACTTATTATGGTAACCGTTTACGCTGCTATCTACAGCATCAAATACCAACCAAGTGTCTATATATTACAGACACCAATTTTTTTTAACTCTGAACCTTATCTCAAACTCACATTGTAATGTTAACCACAAAACACATCCCGAGGACACAATTAAAAAAATCCATTATCCCTTAAGACCTGTTCCAATATACATCACCTCACAATCTTCTCCTATACCTCACTCAGAATTCTCTCGCCGACAATTTCAGCGACCCCTTACTGTCCATTTATTATGGGCATATCTATTAAAACCTCCACTTATGCCGTCATCAACAGCAACAATATACTACCCCCAACTCCTGTCTGTGACTGCTTGCAATCAACTTTATCTCAGTCCATATATCACGGACCCTCTAAAAAACCCCATGTCATTATGTCTCCACTATGTTCATTTCTCACACTTACAACCCTTTACTATTGTACTGCTATCCACAGTGTCTACTCAAACATGGATTCAATTCATGTTTACTCTGTCTGGGGTAATCTTCTTATTCTTCTATAACCCAGCAATCTCGTGTATATCATGGCTCTTTTGACCCCACGGAAACTATGTTCAAAACTTTTCTCACATTTACCCCACTGCTATATTCATTAATCTTTTCTTCTCCCATATGGCTTCCAATCCCATATTTTTTTCAATGCTGACTTTAGTGTAACTCTAAACTTTCCCATAACCATCCCCGGTATATGTTTCCACTACTTCATAACCATATCAACCTCATTATGCTGATTATCACAGCAATATAATACCCATGAACTTATTCTTCACAAAGAGAATGTGTCTCTCTATTAGCTCTCAGTAGTTTTATTAACTCTTTTCTGAACGAAGGGTCTCAA
The DNA here is from genome assembly GCA_014155875.1 of Cepaea nemoralis. Lineage (NCBI taxonomy): Eukaryota > Metazoa > Mollusca > Gastropoda > Stylommatophora > Helicidae > Cepaea > Cepaea nemoralis. The sequence goes on from JACEFZ010005091.1 coordinate 389,897, forward strand.
TTAAACCCCATATATTGTCTTTATTCTAGACAAAACTATGTAAACTAAACATAACTTAATTAACTACTATTTAACATACAAAACAGCGAAATAAAATCACAACAGGATATCATACCCCCCCCCCCCCCCAAATTTTTATAACATCATTTATGTTTCCCCTCATATCAATTAAAGATATGAACTCATTCAAAGAAAAACATATATTAAAATAATACAACATACATCCTAATCTATTGTTACCTATTACTATTGGTCTCTTTTACGGACCAATAGTTTATACACAAAAGTCTAAGAACACAATAACCCTATTCTAAAATAATAACAATCATTTTACGGGACCAAATCAAGCAAAAAAAAACATTATACATGATGCAATAAAACAATTGTCTTCTCGCTAAAGAGAAGGTTTTCAAAAAAAACATAACTCCCTTCAAATTAACTACGTACAGTGGCCCATCAACATTGGCCTCCTATATGAGCTATTCATTCCACTATTTCTATAACCGAGAAAACAAAACACTTCACCGCCAAGTATGTATATCTGTTAACTACAGACCAATTTCTTAACCTAGAACAATATCTGTTCTCCCCACAAAAAATCATTAATCAACAATGACCGTACTATCATTGATTCTCTCCTCTCACAATTTTCTATCCTTTTCAAAACTAACTCCTAACACCTCATAATATCTGTAATATCATCTTAAACAAGCACTGTAACTACAGGTCAACTCATTTTATCTATTACCAATGTAGCGATTATTCTATTGTCATCTCAATGTACCAGCCGTCATCTATTTACTAATTAAACTGTGGCTCGGCACACCAATTGTTTCCCTTGGATTTGTACCAATCATCACTAAAACTTCTTAATCCTTATTACCGTTATCTACGGTATCTCCACCCCCCTACGTCCAACAAAACTTTGTCTATTTACTATAGACCTCTCACCAATACAACTAATTCTACTTTTAATTTTCTCGTCTACCCGACGCAATTAACTTCATTCTCCTGTATCAGTACTTTTAACGTCTCACCACAACTACTCTACACTATCCTCAAGTCTCTCCTATCCTTCTCATATCGTGACGATAGTCAAACTAGTCACACTTATCGGAACACCTTTTCTAACATTCATTTATTTAATCTTGTTTACCTCCGTATCTTTCACTCCTCTTCCAATTTATCGGGATTCTTTCAGAACAGCAACCCACGCCACTTATAACTGACAACGGACCTCACTTTCCTCATTTCTCAGTATTAGGCATTCCTGCTTCGACATGTCCCTGTCAAGAATACTAAACATGTTTTATGAAACGTCATTCAGAATGTTAACTCTCTTTCCGTCAACCTGTCATACAACTTCCATAATTTCCTTCCAACGTCAGATATTCTAACGAAAAGACATCACCATTCTCTAATCACATTCTTTCTATCTCTCAATTTTCGCATACTCTATGTTCCACGTTTTATCAACGTCACTTACCACTCTTCGCATATTCACACGGACAGTGATACACAACCTCGCTCTCATCTCACGACTACTCTCGCACCTCGACAACCCAACGTATCTATACTATTATCTCCAAAAAAAACAATTTAGACGCCAATTTAACATTCCAGCAATCACTCACCACAATTTAAGCGTATCGACCTCCCTATACACATTGACACAAGATATATCAGCGCCACTCTTACATTTTATCTATGTATTTCACTTAGGCGACGTCACCACACCTCAATCCTACTTCACTCATCGCGACGAACACCTGTTTGTCTACAGTTATACTCACGTATGAACAACGCATAACCAGACGAATTACTCCACAGAACTTTCGCAATTCACTACTTTCTTATTTCTACTTTACTCAATCATTCACTCCTATACGAAGGTCAGACCCTATACATTACCTCTCGCAACTTATATCGCTTTCACAGCACTATATACTATCTCTTCAAAACAAACCTCATTCCGCTGAACCACTAACCTCGTAACTATCATTCTATACTTCTCCACACAACAACTTTCTCAGACTTAATCAGCTCTTCTTTCTCCACAAGCACGACGTAACTCGTATTCTTCAAGCATCAACCTCTACAGTCTTTTACTCTTAATATTCTCGCGTTCCACTGGCTATTTTACATACAAGGATACTCAATTCCTCCTCAATCTATATCTCCTCACCAGACACTCTCGGTTCACCTTGTCAACCATACTATACTTTCTTCTCAAACCAACAAGCAAAACTATCTCAGACATCACGTCATAGCTCTGAGTCGAACCATTTCTAGTACGAACATTCATACTTAGTTTATCTCTCATCCTCTACTAATTCTGTGCTGAATCTACTCTATTTTACTTACACCAGTTATACATCACTCGACGTGATTAACTCTCTATATCTATCCATTCCGGACAAAGGACTATTTTTTCCTTGTTTACTCTCCCTACATCGTAACTAAACAGAAGATATCCTATATTACGTATCCACGTAGAATATCATTTGCCGTAACTCTCTATTCTCAACAACACTATCACCTACCCTGTACCATGTGACGCTACACCCAAAAAAATTCATCTGCCTATTTTAGACAGCTCATATATCTATATGCTCAAACCGCAATTCTTCTCCTCAAGCCAAAACTATTCCATATGTCCTTCCTCACCCGAAGGAATTTTAACAGTTATAGAGTGTAGTCCAAGTTAAATATTTCATTGTCTCTCAATACATTAGTACGTCTTTCTCTACTTATGTCATCTTCACTATCTGTCGTTAACCTGTTGTTAAAGTACTCAGGTCTTAAGGTACTAAGGTCTTCTATTTTTCTTAAGTCACTTTCTGTCGTTGAGTAAATTCCCGCTATCTGTCTACTGTTATTCTTCTTCTTAAATGATTTCTTTCTATTTCCTTTATTTGCGTCAGTCTGCTCACTGTTTCCTGTATACCTTACGTAACGTTTGCACTTGCCCATCTCGTCTTCAGATGACACACTGATAACAGTTCCTTCATCCGATTCATAATAATTTACTGCAGACACATCGATCCTATTCCCATAGTCAGCTTTAGAACGTTTGACTTTCTTTCTCTTTCTTGGTATTCGTCCCTTAGCCTTCCCTACTTTCTTGTCATATAAACTGGTATCTAGTTCTAAAGAGTCACCAACCAAAACTCTGTCCGTCTGTCTACCAGCAACTACACCGTATGAGGGAACATCACGCTTCGAGTTGGGATCTGCTCGTAGTTCAATTCTCTCATTCTCCGAATCATCAGTATTTATAGCTGTTTCAGCATCACTGTATTTACTATCTTCTCCGTAACCTGAGCCCTCACACCTAATATTTCTACACCACTTGGGGATAAATTTCATATCTATACCTGAGGAACTTGACATGGCAGTACCTCTATTAACTATCATACTACTATTTCTTTCTTCAATACTTTTCCTCTTTGGCTTCCTTTCGTCCTTGGTTCTCGTCTGTCTATCTTTCCCCATTTCAACCTTGTCTCCCTTAGTCAAGTGAGTTGGTTTTGACTGAGTCTCTATTAAGTCAGTTTGACTTCCCTTTTTTATCTTGCTGGCTGGTTGTACCTGGACCTTTTTCTCTACTGTATCTAACTGAGTCTGCGTACTATTTTCTATCGTATTACTTGCCTGCGTCTGTGTCTCTCGGTTTATTTTCTTTACTAATATCGTCGTCTTCTTTTCCTGTTCAGTTCTAACATTGGCAAGTACTTTAGGAGTCGTTGAATTCTTATCTTTGTGTTCTACTCTGTCCTTCGATCCTGACTTCAAATATTGTCTTTGTCTTTTTTCAAACCAGTCGTTACGTCTTTTTCTAGCGGTTGCACTGTGAGAGGGCCAGCCCCATGATTTCCTTGAAAGGTTTCTCTCACGCCCATTTTTGTATTTATTACAACTATACCAGTCCGAGCTTTCACCATTACGTCTGTTCTCACCGTCTTTTACTCTATAACCATTAAACTTTGGTTCATCATAACTATATTGTCTTCTGTCTTTATCAAGCAGTGGCTGTCTCCTGTTATTCTTTCCTACTCTATTGTAATCTACCTCAAATCTATAAGGGTCTTGTCTAGTCGTTCTGTTCTTCAACGTTTCTATAAAATTCTCTACTTCACTAACTGCCTCCCTTAATTCCCCCAACCATGTACCAATACGTTGTAATTCTACATATAAATAACTCATATTTCTACTTCTTCTTCTGCATATTCCTTGGTACCTGGAAAAAAAAACTCGAAGTCTTGAACTCAGCCGAAATTATGCCTGTTTCTCCACTGTGCTGTGATGGGTCTGCTATGCTGAAATATTATTATACAGACCAAGCAAATTTTCAAGCAATCAATTTCACATTTGTAACCTGCTAATTTAAGAATTACAATTCACTTATACACCAAGAACAGTTCGACCAGCTAATAGGTTTACAGATTACCCTACTCTTGTTTCCTGATCCAAGCAAGACGCTATTCTTCTAGGTTCGCCGTCAGGTTAAACTCAAAGGCTGTATTAGTTGAAACCAACCGCGCAGTTCAGGTAGTTCCTTCTTCTAAGTTAGTTTCTCTTCTTGGGATGCCTCAGTACAGTACTTCAACCCTTGGTTGGGTCCCTTCTGAGATGGAGTACATCAAATCGACGTCTTGAGAACGACTCACACGTAACAGAGCCCAAAAGGATTAGCGAGCGGCTCTCATTTGCAGCGGAGCCCCGAGATAGTCTGAGTACTTCAAAAAAAACATGGGCCAATCAATGAAGGAACGAGACATTTAGCTGCTGTCTTGATTGTCTTTAAACAACGTTCCTTTTTCTATCACGACTCAGTTGCTAGTGAGCTCAAAACAAAACTCATTAACGTTGTCCATAATATTTTGACTTGATGACACGAGTTGTCCGAATTTATTAGTATTCTGGAAAAATTTTGAATAAGTCTTAAAGTTTATTATTAATTTCTGCAATTTTGCTTTGAGGCGAGGCTGAACTTGATTGTGCTATTGAAAAATTCTTGCTCACCTGAAACAACGATCAGACTGGATTGACCTTCAGCAAAACTCTTGCTCGCTCAAGACAACGATTAACTGGCTTGACCTTCAGCAAAACTCCTGCTCGCTCAAGACAACGATTAACTGGCTTGACCTTCAGCAAAACTCCCGCTCGCTCGAGACAACGATTAAACTGGCTTGACCTTCAGCAAAACTCCTGCTCGCTCGAGACAACGATTAAACTGGCTTGACCTTCAGCAACATTCCTGACACGTCCGCTAGATGAATGGACAAGAGGAGCCGCCAGGATGGTGTTTACAGTTGATGTCCGCCAGTTTGATGACAATCGCAGGCGCTGCAACCCGTTACGGCAAGTTGGTTTTCCTTCTTCTCCTGACGCCAATTAAATTTTGATAGCAAGTCTTGAAAAAGACTTACAGACAACCACCCCTGGCCGGGCTTTTGGCTGCTGTATTGCTCACATACGCGTTATTGGCCATTTTTTAACTTCGCTTTTCCTTTTAACATAAATATAGACTCGTGCCGAAATTCTGTCTTTGGATACTTGACGTAAACAACACGCGATCTCCTCAAAAGTTTTGGTTTAGTTCTATGTTCACCTTAGATAGCATGTTGTGATTCCGCGACGACACTCCAGATTCTCATCCTGGTTCTAAGGCTCCATTTCTGACTGTATAACAGAGTCGAATGAGTTTGTTATAAAGGTTGTTTATTTCTTATAGATGACATCTGGACATGATATGGCGTCCACTCAGTTCTGGCTCTGTATGTAAACTCCAACTTGACAACAAACTACGTCACGACTTGAGCATCTCTCTTCCCATTCTCCCCCGATGCTCAATCGTGCCGTAGCCTTTTCCCACCTAATACTCTACTTCTGTTACAAGTCAATCTAATGGAGAAACTGAGGGAGCAGTTGGAGGTTCCTCCATCCCAGGCTCAACACCAGTAGGTGGACATGGGTACCATGCTATGAAGTTTCCGTTGGCGGTCTACGAGGAGGACAAAGAGAAGATTGACCAGTACCTTCAACGCTTCGAGGCTATGTCAGTTGCTATGGGTCTGGCGCGTAACAATGGAATCTCAAGCTATCCCAGGGATTACGCGGGACAGGCTACGAGGTTTATTCTCGCCTGCCACCAGGACATGAGAACAATTATGACGAGTTAAAGACGGCTCTGCTGAAACGATTCGAGGTTACGTCACATACCTACCGGAAAAAATTTAGAGCAGCGAAACGAGAACCGGGGGAGTTGTTTGCCGCCTACAGTTTGCGTCTAAAATTTTATCTCCATAAGTGGATGGATTTGGCTGGGTTCGCACATGACTATGAGAGTCTGGAAGAACTCATGGTGGTCGACCAGCTGAAGAAGCAAATGTCTAAATCTCTTAGGACGTTCCTGGAAGAACAAGGAGCGGAACGTATTGACCCGTGACTAAATTAGCAGAACGGTTCGTCGAGGTACATGGGGAGGCAGGGGAAAACCTTTCCAACAACTCCAAAAGTCAAGAGAAACATGACAAGAAGAAAGCCAAAAACTCAGGAACCAAAAAGTGGGAACCTTATGTGCAAAAATCAGAGGATAGTTCAGAGAAGAAGAAGGAGGGAAGCAAGAGCACTTCAAGCTCTACACCAAAACGACCATGGTCGGAGAAGTGGTGTTCAATTTGTAAGTCACCCTCTCACAATACGAGGGACTGCACATCGAAGGCTAAGAACCCTCACTTCGCAGCATGTCAAGTGACTTCCAAGGAGGTTGTCACGGAAAATGCCAAGGTCAACAAGGATACTCGCCACCAGGAGAGCTCACTCAAGTCCGGCAATAGAAAATCTAGGACAGGGAAATGGTGCAACCAATGCAAGTCAAATACGCACAATGCTATTGACTGCAAGGGAAAGTCAGGAGACACTCAATTCGTCGTGTGCCCCGGGAAACCTAAGGTGGAGCCCACCGAACAGGTCGAGGCCGAGGAAGAGACTCCAGACCAGGAAAAACCACCTGTAGTGGAATTGGTAGAGGTTAACGGTTGTCAAGTGGAGTGTTTATACGACACAGGACTGGACGGGGAGGCCGTGATTTCTGCGGATCTGGTACATCCAGAACAATTCACAGGTGAAACCATGGAGATACAGCCTGCACAGAAGAGTGCTGTAGTCATGAAGATGCCCATTGCTAATGTGGAGATTCGGTCAAGGTACGTCACCGGCACCATCAAGGCCGCTGTATTGACCGATCCCATTTTTCCCTAATCCTCGGTTGCCGGTATGTCTTTCTGGGAATGCCCAGGGAGCCAATCCATATGGGAGCAATGCAGACTCGCTCTCAGACGAAAACGGAAGAGGCAGACGCAATTGTGACTAACCCAATGCCGGGGGAGCTACAAACTGCCCAGAGTGAGGATGATACTTTACGTCCTTGCTACAGAAAGCTGCAGAAAAGGGCTGATCCACCAGGACGGGGGCAGTACTACATGAAGAATAGGATACTCTACATGAGAGCAGGAAGGGGAGACAACCTATACGGTCAGTTGGTCGTCCCGAAAGCTCACCGGTCCCAGATTCTTCATATGGGGCATACCATCTCCTTTAGTGGACACATGGGTATTGCCGCCACCATGCAGCGAATTTCCTGCCATTACTATTGGCCGGGAATGACAGATGATGTGCGTCTGTATGAGAAGTCATGCCCTGAGTGCCAGAGGGTGGCACCGAAACACTGGACAGCACCGGTGGTGTTGGGTGAGATGCCCATCATGAACTCTCCTTTCGAGAGGGTAGCCATCGATATCGTGGGTCCACTTCCCAGGACTAGGAAGAGGAACATGTATATACTCACCATGGTGGATTGCTGTACAATGTGGGGTGAAGCCATACCGTTGACCACGATTGACTCGAAAAGAGTGGCGGACGCACTGATGGAGGCCTTTACCAGATTCGGCTTTCCGGATCAAATTCTGACGGACAATGGGTCTCAGTTTTGTGGAAAACTCATGGAGGAGGTATTTAGGGTGTTTCACTCTAACCACATACATACCAGCCCTTACCACCCTCAAGCCAATGGACAAGTAGAGCGTTTCAACGGCACGTTGATGACAATGCTCAGGAAACTAGCGCAGGAAAAATCTGATAGGTGGGATGAATATATCTCAGCAGCACTCTTTGCCTATCGGGAAGTTCCTCATGGCTCAACAGGATTACCACCCGCTACGTTGCTGTTTGGTCGTCCAATCAAGGGACCGTTGGAAGCCATGTTGAGGAGTTGGACTGAAGAGGGAACGTCAGAAGAAGTGATCTCATCCTACAAATATGTGGAGGAACTGAAAGAAAAACTCCACAAGGGATGGACTCTGGCAAATCAAAACTTGAAAAAGGCCAGGAAAAGACATGCGACTTACTACAACCGTAGGTCTAATGACAGATCTCTAGAGGTGGGAGATAAAGCCTTGTTGCTACTCCCAACGGGAAACAACAAACTGGAGATAGGTTGGCAAGGACCATTTCCCGTAGAAAGGGTGATATCCAGAACCAACTATCAGATTCGGATCCGGGGAAAGTCGAAGATTTTCCATATCAATCTCTTGCGGAAATACGAAGAGAGACCCGGAGACAAGGCAGCTCACCTCATGGCAATGGCAGTTGCAGTGGAGACTGAAGTGGGAACCAGCGAGGGCAGGGAATATCCCTTGGTACACCAGGAAACCTATAGGGATGTGCAAATGAACCCTGATCTGACCTCCCAGGAGAGGGAAAGGATAACCCAGGTTCTCAAGTCTCATAAGGAAATATTGACTGATAAACCAGGACGAACGAGGTGGGTTGAGTTCGAGATGACTTTGACCACACAGGAGCCTGTTCGCCAAAAGGTTTACCCAGTGCCATTCTCTAAAGAAAAGGCCCTGGAGGAGGAAATACAGAAACTGCTGGAGGATGACGTGATTGCACCATCCACATCCCCATACATTGCAGGGGTAGTTTTGTTACGGAAACCAAGTGGAGAACACCGGTTGTGTATAGACTACCGACTTCTGAACAGTCACACACAATTTCAGGTGGAACCTTTGCCGAATCCAACTCAGTTATTCGCTAGGCTCCATAAGGCTCGGTACTTTTCAAAGGTGGATCTGAGTCGGGGACACTATCATATACCAGTCAAACCGGAGATTCGACCACTGTTGGCTTTCAGTACACCCAGTGGACACTACGAATTCAAGGTCATGCCCTTTGGACTCAGCAATGCACCTAGTGTATTTACACGCATGATGAGGACTTTACTTGATCCGTTACAGGATCCGTCCATCATCTCATTCATGAATGATATTCTGATTTCCAGTGACAGCTTGGATGACCACTTGCAATCCTTGGAGAGAGTGTTTAATAGGCTCAAAGAAGCAGGGCTTACCGCTCGTCCAACCAAGTGCATGATTGGTTACCAGACTCTGGAATTTCTAGGTCACACCATCACTCCAGGACACATTGTCCTTGAAGAGAAGAACCTGGAGAAAATCAGAAATGCACCAAGGCCAAAAACGAAGAAGGATGTGCGATCCTTTCTCTCGTTGTGTGGGTTCTACCACAAATTTATCCCACATTTCACTGAACTGGGAGCTCCGTTGACGGAAACCTTGAAAAAGGGATTCCCGGACCAAATCATTTGGACACCAGAATGTGAGAATGCCTATAGCCAGTTAAAGGAGGCCTTGGTCAGCAAACCTGTATTACAGCTCCCTGACCTTTCCAAACCATTTGTGTTGAGAACGGATACGAGTGCCATTGGGATTGGTGCAGCTTTGTTAAAGGAAGGAAAAGACGATGCTTCGGTTTTGAAACCTGTAGCATACGCAAGTAAGAAACTTCTACAGGCGGAGAGGAATTATTCAACCGTCGAGAGAGAGTGCTTGTCCCTCGTATGGGCAGTGCAAAAATTCCAGCCATATTTGTATGGAGTTAAGTTTCGGGTCCAGTCGGATCATCAGCCCCTGATGTTCCTGGCTACTTCTCAAAAGCTCAACGCCCGTTTGATGCGGTGGTCGTTGTTACTTCAACCTTATAATTTCACAGTGGAGTACATTCCTGGGAAGGAAAATGTTGGAGCGGATTTCTTGTCAAAACACCCAGCTCCTGAAGAAGAAGAATGAAACATCTGGATTAAACTCACGGTGGAGAAGAGTGAGATGGACTACTCTCTTAAGAGGGGGCCTATGTCACATGATGGACCAACGTGATTTAACCATTATGAGAATAAAGGCGATCTGAATTAGCGGATGTTCGAGGCCAAAGGTTGTTTCAACAAATCCAGGAAATGTAGCTGCACGTGTTTACATCTGGTCGACGGATTGGGAACATTCGGTAGGTGAGTGAGACAAATCCCTGCATCGCTTTGACAGTTTGTCAACATTCGAATACAGATGGAACCCGTCGGATCCTGGTTGCAATCAGATGTCAAGCCATCACAGGTCGGGAAAAGGTAACCGCTGCAGATGTGTAGGGGAAGTGTGTGAGATGAGTCAATACACCACTTTGACAGTTTATAAACAGGTCGGATTGAGAGCGGAAGTACTCAGCTCGGAAGAAAACAGTCCGTTTGTCAATTTATAGTTTCCGGACATCAAGAAGATTGGCAGCTTGTTGGGAAAACCGTTGTTGGATCATACAGTAACTCGTTAGTTTGTTGTGGGAGTCAAAACAACTGATGACAACTTTGACGGTGACTAGGCCAGGGGGAAATGGATTCTTGACAGTGGATGATATGCCCAAATAACACCTGCAGGACATCAATACCGTCACGTGACCAATTTTAGGTTTTGCCAAAAACCATGATTGGAGATGGGGAGTTGACCAAAACCGTGGATTATGATGGACGTGTTTGTGGGAGAGCTCTACAGTGTTAGATTAATTTAATATTAACTAGCATGTGTCGTTATGGCAAAGTGTAGTAGCCATCCCGGAATGAGGCGGTTTTGCCTAAGGTAGTCAATATAGTCTATTTAGGTCCTAATTAATATAGGCTGTAGCCTTGTTAACACTAAAGTGTGATGATTAGCACTGTTAGTGGAAAACTATCTAGAGTAGGGAAGTGATACTTGGCTCTGTTAGTTGAAAATAGATTAGTGAAGTGTTGATAAGCTTTACTAGTTGAGAATTGAGTAATGAGGGATAATTGGGATATTCCCGTAGGTGTCCCTGGTGGGCGGAGTTCCGCATTCTGGTTGTTGATTTTTTTTTCTTGTCTTGGCCTGATGATAACCTATGTGTTCAGTCATCTGTCTCTGACAGAGTAGGTTCACTTTATTTTCTGAGCGAGGCCGATGGCCACGATCATCTAATAGAGATCAGTGACGGGGAGGCTATCACCAGTTGTATGATTTATTTTACAGGTTTCCTCTGGTTGGAATGAAGAACCCGGAACCAATAAAAATCCGATCCCGGATAAATTATGATGTAGAGAGATGGGCCAGCAACTTTCGCAACGGAAGAAGTTAATACACATTGCTCGGTGGAGCCTAATGGTATATGTATCCTACATGAGTGCATACCAATCGTTAACACACCTGAAGTGATGGATGTTCAGCCCATGGGGAACTAGATCAGTAGGAACTGATGTTCACATTAGATGAAACCAAACATTGAAGTGTAGTTGTTCCACGTATCAAGGAAATCAGAACTTTCAGACTATATCTAGTGAATAAAGCAAGCCATTTTTGTCTAGATACATTGACTGTTTAAGAGTGAAAATACAGAACTAATAGGTAACCGTTGTGTTAGGAACAATAATAGTATTTTCCACGGATTATATATTTACATGGGATTCAGATCTCAATGGTCATCAGAGCTTCTGGAAGGAGGACATGTCTGGAGAGAAGGGATACGACTTCGGTGAGGTCTATTGTACTGACTCGTGTGATGTCGTGTAATCCTTGCCATGATGTGTGCACTATGATCCTGAACTTTGAGGGCCTGACATATACATTTATGTTATTATACACGACACACATTTTCTTCGCATACACGTCTCATATGCGTTACACTTTTCTTTTAATAAATTAATCTTTATTAATTTTTAGAAGCAAGAGTTGTTGAGTATGTTGCGTTGGGGAAGTATGAGAGGGGGCATAGTACGACAGTGAGAGAGTGATAGGAAAAGGTGTCCACGGGCTGATGGAGTGTGTGGGACGGAAGCTGGTGGATTCTCCAGGATATTGATAGGAAAGAAAAATATTATAATGTGGGTGTTGACTCTCCTCACTCCAGGGACGACACTTTAAAGGAGGACACGACACATGGTGAATGACTCCCAGGAAACATCTAGTGGGGAGCATGGTGGTTTCTCCATCCAGGTTGGGAACACTGTCAGGCTGCGGTCTATTTAATATTTCTTTGAAATGTTCTGCCCATCGTTGCTTTTGGTGGTCATCAGATAACAGTAGTTTACCTTGCTTGTCTTTGATGGGGTTTGATGTCTATTTGCCTCCCTATTTATTTGTCTGCCTACTTGCTGAACTGTATTCTGTACTTACACCTGATGTCGTTGTCCAATGCTCGTTAATCTTGTTGTTAGTCTCAGTACACTTTAATCATCCGCTGTCATAAGAAGTATCTTTCTATGTCGTCTATTGCACGTTAATGTATGTTGGCGCCAATTGAGCTTAATCTTCCCCTGTGACCTTCTGAATGAATCACTGAAAAACGAGAAGTAGGTTGTGAGCTTTACCAAAGCAAGACTACAAAAAACAAAATGGACGTTGCGGCCAAAGCTTTCGTCAGCACAGAACAAACAAACAAAAATAGACTAACAAATACACAAAAGTATAAATTTCACTTATCTGTGTCCTAGCTTGAACGATTATCCAAGGAAGGGTTACCTTCTGCTCGTTAACCCTCCGTTATCTTCCGTTGTCGCCCAATGACTTTATATTCCGTTAATTCTTCCCTGTCATCACAAGCTTATTCATCTGCTTTTGTCATACGATAGCATTAATCTTTTTGTGTGACCTAATGCACTTTAATCTTTCGTTTTCACTTATAGGATGTTAATCTTCTATTATCACCTAATGAAATTTAATATTCCGTTGTCATCTGCTGCATGTTAATCTTCCATTGTCAACTAATGCACTTTAATTTTCTGTTGTCACCTACTGCATGTTAATCTTCCATTGTCACCTAATGCACTTTAATATTCTGTTGTCATCTACTGCATGTTAATCTTCCATTGTCACCTAATGCACTTTAATATTCCGTTGTCATCTACTGCATGTGTAATCTTCCATTGTCACCTAATGCACTTTAATATTCTGTTGTCATCTACTGCATGTGTAATCTTCCATTGTCACCTAATGCACTTTAATTTTCTGTTGTCATCTACTGCATGTTAATCTTCCGTTGTTGCCTAATGCACTTTAATATTCTGTTGTCATCTACTGCATGTTAATCTTCCGTTGTTGCCTAATGCACTTTAATATTCCGTTATCAACTATTGCATGTTAATCTTCCGTTGTCACCAAACGCACTTTAATATCTCGTTGTCATCTATTGCATGTTAATCACATAATGCACTTTAATATTCCGTTGTCATATACTGCATGTTAATCTTCCGTTGTCACTTAATGCAATTTAATCTTCCATTGTCACCTTTTGTATGGGCGAAGTGGTCAAGCCGTCTGACTCGAGCTCCGTAGGGTGTGGTTTCCATTTCGGGCCGCGTCCTTCGGTTCACGAGTGACATTTTTCAGAGTCTCCTGGGGGTCGTCGCTGGAGCTACGGAGTTCGTGCTTTGTGCGACACTTTCCGCGCTGCGGAAAGAGACTGAGCCATATGGGATAAAACCCCGGTACAATGAAATCGACCCTGTCGACATTTAAGCGACTTTTTTTTATGTTAATCTTCCGTTTTCACCTAATGCATGTTAATCTTCCATTATCACCTATTGAATGTTAATCTTCCTCAGTCACCTAATGCATGTTAATCTTCCGTTGTAACCTACTGAATGTTAATCTTCCTCTGTCACCTAATGCATGTTAATCTTCCGTTGTAACCTACTGAATGTTAATCTTCCTCAGTCACCTAATGCATGTTAATCTTCCGTTGTAACCTACTGAATGTTAATCTTCCTCTGTCACCTAATGTAAGTTAATCTTCTGTTATCATCTACATCACGTGATTCTTAATTTGCAGCATAATGCACGTTAATCTTTCGTTGTCACCAAATGCACTTTAATCTTCCAGTGACAACTAATGCACTAACCTGTTCCAAGTTGATAAACGCGCTAGGCGGTTTAAGAAGTTTCTTTGCAATTTATTCACTTAAACGTTGTTTTCTCCATCTTTTTTTTTCTTCCTAACTTGTCTTAAAACAGATTGCATGAACTAAGGAATTCATTCATGCAATCTTCCAATCTGGTCTTGTTTCCAGCATTCCATCGAGTGTTGGAATTCTGTAGTTGATATTACAGATTGAGGCTGAGTTAAGAAGATCGTATTTCATCCCCATTGCTAAAAGCATTAGATAAAGTCTTCGGGGAATTCTCATGCGTGCGTGTCAATAGTTCCAATGTCTGTTTTCTTAGAGAACGCTAAGAAATTTACAACAAACAAGGAAGAAACAAGAAAGGGCAAAAGGTGAGCCAATAACGGGGAGCATCTGGTGAAACAAACACAGCAACAGACAGACAGAAGGCAGTGTAATTTTTTTATGTTCGCCCGCTTTGAACTAAAGATGGGAGTCTCCGTGGCGAAGTGGTCAAGCAGTCTGACTCGGGCTCCGAAGGTTGTGGCATCGATTCCGGGCCGCGTCCTTCGGTTCACGAGTGCACTTTTTCGGAGACTCCTGGGGGTCGTCGCTGGAGCTACGCAGTTCGTGCTTTGTGTGACGCTTTCCGCGCTGCGGAAAGAAATTGACCCATATGGGAAAAACCCGTTACAATGAAGTCGATCCTGTCGACTTTTAAGCGACTTTTAAGCGACGTTTAAGCGAATTCAAGCGTAGTGTATACACATACTAATACTTGCAGTCCCCTGGAATGATCTTTGCGTGCAGATTAGTTTTCCCTGTTACCAGTGTCCCACGCCATCAGGCAAACGCACTCCGACGTCTGAGGTACTTGTAATTTAAGACCCGAAGTCAAGGTTAGTTAGTTAGTCGAGGTTCGAACTTCACGGCAACGGGTCGTCCCCATTATGCTCCGTTCCTGTGCCAGTGAATATCACACAAAATGCTCCCCACTGTCCAATGTGAAAAGTGGAAAAGACAGGAGTCCCGGCAATCCAACAGCCCGCAAAGGTACACTGTGCATAATGCCGCCGCCAGAATGGCAACACAAAAGTCCTCCACGAAAACCACAGTTCATCGTCGATGGAATCGGCAGTCACCAGAAAGACCTCATTGACCCGGGTTTTCTCACATGGCTCTCTCTACCCGCAGGGCGACCCGCCGAAAGCGTCGCATTAAGCACGAACTCCGTAGCTCCAGCGCCGACTCCCAGGAGTCTCCTGAAAAGCACTCGTGAACCGAATGACGAAAAGAAAACATTTTAGTCCAACTGAGCGGGGTAGGGGTTGAACCCGCTATCTCTACATCAGCACACCGGATGTTTAAGAACGACCGCTCATATCTATTCAGTATTGATGACCTTCAGAGGGTAATATATTATGTGCCTTGTTTGCCTAGTACATCAACATCTCATCTCATCTCATCATGTTCCTCTTATACCTTGCGGTGTCGAGGTGAAGTATAAATATCGTGAGAGTGCCCGATTATGGGCTTCATGTATCGATATTCCCATGGACTCTGCTATTCCCTCCGTCCAACGTTTACGTGGTCGGACTCTTCCTCTGTTTCCACCTGGTCTGTACATCATTGCTTGTTGTGGTATACTGTTGATTGGTAACCTACTTGCATGGCCAAACCATTTGACTTGCTCCTTTCTAATAAAATCTAGTGCTGTTATAACCCCCACTTTAGTCCCGATTTCTTCATTTTTGATGTTATCTCTTCTTGATAAATTGAGTATTCTTCTCAGGAATCTCATTTATGTTGTGATTTTTCTTTTCTATTTTTCTGTCATTGTCCAGGCTTGGCATTTGTATCATAGAGTTGGTAGGAAGATTGTGTTGTAAAGTGCTGTCTTAGTAGTTATTGATACATGTTTGTTCTTTAGTATTGGTGCCATTTGTCCAATGAGTTGGTTTGCCTTATTGATTCTATTTTCGATCTCGTCTCGTAATCTGCAATTTGATGATATTATACTTCCTAGGTACTTGAAAATCTTTACTTGTTTCAATGGATGTTCGTTTAGGTGAACTGCTGTTTTTTCTTCTTTAGTTATAGTCCTTACCTCTGTGCTAATTTTCATGTTATGTTCCCTACACATTTCGTGTAGATTATTCGAGTGGTCTTGTAATTCAGCTTCTGATTTTTCTATTAGTACGTCAACAGCAGCTGAAACAATCTGGTGTTGATTGCAACGTCCTGTTAGGGATATGCAAAAAAAATTTTGTAAATGCCTGAGAATTGAAATGATTATTTTCGCAGTAGATAGTTGTATTTTATATTCCCGAGATTAATATATTTGTGTTTTCAAGCGCTACACAGAAACTCAAAATGTAAGATATTGGCTCTATGGCGAAGAATTATGATTACTATTCGCAATGCCGCGTACCGCTATCGAAGCACAGATGCGGGCGATTTGGAAGCGGTCCGCCTTACGCTGGTTTACATACAATGGTGTGAGCATCGCTCGTTCAGAAAGCCATGGCAAACTGCTGAGCGTAAATTTGCCTGGCAAATCACAAACAGCCAACACATGCTGGGGTTGACTGCGACGTCCTTAAAGAACATGCAACTAACAGCATTATAAGATATACAGACCAATATTTGAAAATAGTGAAGTTAAGGAAATGATTGTTTTAAACGCCTTGAGGCTTATAAGGTCAATGGTGATAGCTCTATATTTTTTTTTAACCAATCGAAATTCGTTGGTGTGTGTGACAAAGGTCTAGCGAATGTGATTCGGAATCCTGCATACCGCACTCGAAATCAGCTGCAGGGAATATGGAAGCAGGCTTTCTTGCGTTTATTTTTAACAATGATATGAGCGTCGGTCGTTCAGCCTTCTGTCTCGT
This sequence comes from Cepaea nemoralis, assembly GCA_014155875.1. Taxonomy (NCBI): domain Eukaryota; kingdom Metazoa; phylum Mollusca; class Gastropoda; order Stylommatophora; family Helicidae; genus Cepaea; species Cepaea nemoralis. The sequence goes on from JACEFZ010005091.1 coordinate 407,027, forward strand.
GCACCGCCAATCATTTCTGATACTGATGTTTTTCCATGCCACAATGTCAAATGGTAAAGCATCTTCTCTCTTGATCTCCAAGTGCTGGCCGCCTCTCCTCCAACTTTCCTATGGTCACGACATACTTCAGATTTCTATAGTCACAACATACTTCAGCTGCCTATAGTCACGACATACTTCAGCTTTCTATACTCACGTTATACTTCAGCTGTCTATAGTCACGACATACTTCAGCTGTCTATAGTCACGACATACTTCAGCTTTCTATAGTCTCATACTTCAGCTTTCTATAGTCTCATACTTTAGCTTTCTATAGTCACGTCATACTTCAGCTTTCTATAGTATCATACTTTAGCTTTCTATAGTCACGTCATACTTCAGCTTTCTATAGTCACGACATACTTCAGCTTTCTATAGTCTCATACTTTAGCTTTCTATAGTCACGTCATACTTCAGCTTTCTATAGTCACGTCATACTTCAGCTTTCTATAGTCTCATACTTTAGCTTTCTATAGTCATGACATACTTCAGCTTTCTATAGTCTCATACTTTAGCTTTCTATAGTCACGTCATACTTCAGCTTTCTATAGTCACGTCATACTTCAGCTTTCTATAGTCACGACATATATCAGCTTTCTATAGTCACGACATATTTCATCTTTCTATAGTCACGACATATTTCATCTTTCTATAGTCACGACATATTTCATCTTTCTATAGTCACAACATATTTCAGCTTTCTATAGTCACGTCATACTTCAGCTTTCTATAGTCACGTCATACTTCAGCTTTCTATAGTCACGACATATTTCATCTTTCTATAGTCACGACATATTTCATCTTTCTATAGTCACGACATATTTCATCTTTCTATAGTCACGACATACTTCAGCTTTCTATAGCCACAAGATACTTCAGCTTTCTATATTCACGACATATTTCATCTTCCTATAGTCACGACATATTTCATCTTTCTATAGTCACGACATATTTCATCTTTCTATAGTCACGACACACTTCAGCTTTCTATAGTCACGACATTATTCAGCTTTCTATAGTCACGACATATTTCATCTTTCTATAGTCACGACATATTTCATCTTTCTATAGTCACGACATACTTCAGCTTTCTATAGTCACGACATATTTCATCTTTCTATAGTCACGACATACTTCAGCTTTCTATAGTCATGACATATTTCAGCTTTCTATAGTCACGACATATTTCATCTTTCTATAGTCACGACATACTTCAGCTTTCTATAGTCACGACATATTTCAGCTTGCTATAGTCACGACATATTTCATCTTTCTATAGTCAAGACATATTTCAGCTTTCTATAGTCACGACATATTTCATCTTTCTATAGTCACGACATACTTCAGCTTTCTATAGTCACGACATACTTCAGCTTTCTATTTTCTCATACTTTAGCTTTCTATAGTCACGACATACTTCAGCTTTCTATAGTCACGTCATACTTCAGCTTTCTATAGTGTCGACATACTTCATCTTTCTATAGTCACGACATACTTCAGCTTTCTATAGTCACGACATACTTCAGCTTTCTATAGTCTCATACTTTAGCTTTCTATAGTCACGACATACTTCAGCTTTCTATAGTCACGTCATACTTCAGCTTTCTATAGTCACGACATACTTCAGCTTTCTATAGTCACGTCATACTTCAGCTTTCTATAGTCACGACATATTTCATCTTTCTATAGTCACGACATATTTCATCTTTCTATAGTCTCATACTTTAGCTTTCTATAGTCTCATACTCCAGCTTTCTATAGTCACGACATACTTCAGCTTTCTATAGTCTCATACTTTAGCTTTCTATAGTCACGTCATACTTCAGCTTTCTATAGTCACGTCATACTTCAGCTTTCTATAGTCACGACATACTTCAGCTTTCTATAGTCACGACATATTTCATCTTTCTATAGTCACGACATATTTCAGCTTTCTATAGTCACGACGTATTTCATCTTTCTATAGTCACGACATATTTCAGCTTTCTATAGTCACGACATATTTCATCTTTCTATAGTCACGACATATTTCAGCTTTCTATAGTCACGACATATTTCATCTTTCTATAGTCACGACATATTTCAGCTTTCTATAGTCTCATACTTCATCTGTCTATAGTCACGTCATACTTCAGCTTTCTATAGTGACGACATACTTTAGCTTTCTCTAGTCACGTCATACTTCAGCTTTCTATAGTCACGACATACTTCAGCTTTCTATAGTCACGACATACTTCAGCTTTCTATAGTCACGTCATACTTCAGCTTTCTATAGTCTCGACATACTTCATCTTTCTATAGTCAAAACATATTTCAGCTTTCTATAGTCACGACATACTTCAGCTTTCTATAGTCACGACATATTTCATCTTTCTATAGTCACGACATATTTCATCTTTCTATAGTCACGACATATTTCAGCTTTCTATAGTCACGTCATACTTCAGCTTTCTATAGTCACGTCATACTTCAGCTTTCTATAGTCACGACATACTTCAGCTTTCTATAGTCACGACATATTTCATCTTTCTATAGTCACGACATATTTCATCTTTCTATAGTCACGACATACTTCAGCTTTCTATATTCACAAGATACTTCAGCTTTCTATAGTCACGACATATTTCATCTTCCTATAGTCACGACATATTTCATCTTTCTATAGTCACGACATATTTCATCTTTCTATAGTCACGACACACTTCAGCTTTCTATAGTCACGACATTCTTCAGCTTTCTATAGTCACGACATATTTCATCTTTCTATAGTCACGACATATTTCATCTTTCTATAGTCACGACATACTTCAGCTTTCTATAGTCACGACATATTTCATCTTTCTATAGTCACGACATACGTCAGCTTTCTATAGTCACGACATATTTCAGCTTTCTATAGTCACGCCATATTAAATAGCGACCGAGGCTCCAATCCCAATGTTGCTAACTATGGTGCATTGTTTCCTCCCTTGCCCATAAAACAGTCTCCACCTAGCATGTCAAAGGGGACACCGATAAACAATGTTGCAGTGCCCCCGATGCCTGCTTCCAATGTAGGTACTTCCAGTAGCTCTCATAGCAGTGGTCCCTCGTTGGACGGTAATCCACACTCTTATCAGTGGAATTGTCAACTTCATCAGCTAATTCAATGATGTCACTCCATCACAGACATTTTCCTATCCCCTCTAATAGTCGTAACTACCACTAAATAAAGTTTCAAAACCTCTGAAATTTGTCTACCACAAGCGACATTATTTTTCATTGTGTAATGTTCGCCAATCACGATCAGTGGCTCAACAAAGATGGTCTACATATAGGCCATCTCAACATCTATCATTTGCTCAATAAATTACCTGAGCTTTCAGTAATACTGTGCAAACAGTTCCATGTGTTTGGAATCACAGAAAGTCGTCTCAACGACAAAATAACCGACTCTGAAATATCTCTTAAGGGGTTTAAAGTAATTCGAAGAGACGCAAATCAAAAATTAGAGACAGGTATTGCTGTATACATTTCAAATTCTCTCAACTGTTCCCGTAGAAGTGATCTCGAGATAGAAGAGATAGAATGTGTTTGGTTAGAGGTGAAGCCAGTCAGCCAGCAACCGTTTCTCATTGGATACCTATATCGAAATCCCTGTGCTGGGTATAGTTGGTATGACTGTTTCACTACAATGATGGATAGGGTGTTTACAGCAGGTAGAGAAGTCATGATATTAGGTGACTTTAACATAGATATTACTAAATCCAACCAGACATGGGAAGATATCATTCTATCTTACAATTTCAAACAACTAATAAATCGTCCCACAAGAGTTACAGACACCTCCTCAACTATAATTGATCATATATATGTTACTTGTCCAGTTAATATTACCGAATGTTCTGTTCCTGTTAGTGCAGTTAGTGACCATTACCCAATATGTTGTACATGGTCGAAAATTGGGTTCAAAACTCCTAAAAATAAACATTTAAGCATCAAATTTAGAAACTTTAAAGCTCTCAACCAAAATTTATTTTTAGACGACTTAAAAAATGCAGCCCTTGAACATGTTTACCAACTTCCTGACCCGGATGATGCACTAGCCTACTGGACAAAGACAGTCTACAATGTATTTGATAAACATGTGCCAGTCAAAGAAGTTCGAGTCAAGAATCAACATAAGTCCCCGTGGGTCACTAGCGAAGTTCTCGAAATCATGAGAGAACGAGATACAGCACACAAAAATAAAGATTTTATCAATTACCGCAGACTAAGAAATAAAGTTAAATATGAAATTCGTAGGATAAAGAAAGATCATTTCAAAAATTTGATTGTAGATAAATCAAATAACACAAATATATGGAAGGCTATTAACTCGCTAACCAACAAGAAACACGCTTCAGAGTCAGCAATACCAAACTCTATAACATGCGAGGATTTCAGTTACTTCTTTCAATCAGAAATAGAGAATCTAAAGTCCTCAATACCAGACTCAGTATGTAATTTAAGTTCACTGTCATCATTCTGTGAAGGGAAGTGCTCTAGAAATATTCCCCCTGAGATTCCCTTGATGTCTGTTGCAGAAGTATATAAATATCTCTCGAATCTCAAAGCAACAAATTCAGAAGGCCTAGATGGTATCAGTAATAGAATTCTTCGGTGTGCTGCACCTATTATTAGTGAGTCCTTAACGTTCATATATAACCAGTGCCTATCCAAAAACTACTTTCCATCTGCCTTTAAAGTTGCTAAAGTGTATCCTCTACTTAAAAATGGCTCAACTGATATTAGCGTCTTGGGTAATTATAGACCTATTTCCTTACTATCGTCGCTATCAAAGCCATTAGAAAAACACATGCATAAAATAACACTACATCATTTAATTAACAACGATCTAATAATTGACAGTCAATCTGGGTTTCGACCTAAATATTCTTGCCATAGTGCCCTTACAAAAATGACCGATAACTGGCATCTTTGTATCAACAATGGCAACATTTGTGGAGCAGTATTTGTAGACTTTAAAAAGGCCTTTGATATGGTAGATCATGATATTTTAATTAGAAAATTAAAACACATGAAGACTAGCACCAATATGGTGAACCTAATTACGTCATTTTTATCAGACAGACAACAAGTAGTGTCCTTCAATAACTGTCTATCAAGACCCACACAACTTAATTTTGGGGTGCCTCAGGGCTCAATACTAGGTCCGCTGCTTTTTGCAGTGTATATTAACGATCTTCCTTTATACCTCAATACTTCGTGTGATCTATTTGCGGACGACTGCACTATTTATACAAGTCAAGAGAGCCTTTGTGACTTAGAGAGCTCTTTACAAAACGAACTTGACAACCTTAGTAGATGGAGCAATGAAAATCGCATGTTAATTAACATCGACAAAACCAAATCCATGCTAATAACGACCAGACAAAAACTACAGACCCTAGCCA
>JACEFZ010005091.1:417500-525000 GCA_014155875.1 Cepaea nemoralis
TCAGCTTTCTATAGTCACGTCATACTTCAGCTTTCTATAGTCACGTCATACTTCAGCTTTCTATAGTCACGACATATTTCAGCTTTCTATAGTCTCATACTTTAGCTTTCTATAGTCACGACATACTTCAGCTTTCTATAGTCACGACATACTTCAGCTTTCTATAGTCTCATACTTCAGCTTTCTATAGTCACGACATACTTCAGCTTTCTATAGTCTCATACATTAGCTTTCTATAGTCACGACATACTTCAGTTTCTATAGTCACGTCATACTTCAGCTTTCTATAGTCTCGACATACTTCATCTTTCTATAGTCACGACATACTTCAGTTTTCTATAGTCACGACATACTTCAGCTTTCTATAGTCTCATACTTCAGCTTTCTATAGTCACGACATACTTCAGCTTTCTATAGTCTCATACTTTAGCTTTCTATAGTCACAACATACTTTAGCTTTCTATAGTCACGACATACTTCAGCTTTCTATAGTCACGACATATTTCAGCTTTCTATAGTCACGACATACTTCAGCTTTCTATAGTCTCATACTTCAGCTTTCTATAGTCACGTCATACTTCAGCTTTCTATAGTCACGACATATTTCATTTTTCTATAGTCTCATACTTTAGCTTTCTATAGTCTCATACTTCAGCTTTCTATAGTCACGTCATACTTCAGCTTTCTATAGTCACGACATTCTTCAGCTTTCTATAGTCTCATACTTTAGCTTTCTATAGTCTCATACTTTAGCTTTCTATAGTCACGTCATACTTCAGCTTTCTATAGTCTCATACTTTAGCTTTCTATAGTCACATCATACTTCAGCTTTCTATAGTCTCATACTTTAGCTTTCTATAGTCACATCATACTTCAGCTTTCTATAGTCACGACATACTTCAGCTTTCTATAGTCTCATACTTCAGCTTTCTATAGTCACGACATACTTCAGCTTTCTATAGTCTCATACTTCAGCTTTCTATAGTCACGACATACTTCAGCTTTCTATAGTCACGACATACTTCAGCTTTCTATAGTCACGACATACTTCAGCTTTCTATAGTCACGTCATACTTCAGTTCTATAGTCACGACATACTTCAGCTTTCTATAGTCTCATACTTTAGCTTTCTATAGTCACGACATACTTCAGCTTTCTATAGTCACATACTTTAGCTTTCTATAGTCACGACATACTTCAGCTTTCTATAGTCACGTCATACTTCAGCTTTCTATAGTCACGACATATTTCATCTTTCTATAGTCTCATACTTCAGCTTTCTATAGTCACGACATACTTCAGCTTTCTTTAGTCACGACATACTTCAGCTTTCTATAGTCACGTCATACTTCAGCTTTCTATAGTCACGTCATACTTCAGCTTTCTATAGTCACGACATATTTCATCTTTCTATAGTCACGACATACTTCAGCTTTCTATAGTCACGTCATACTTCAGCTTTCTATAGTCACGTCATACTTCAGCTTTCTATAGTCACGACATATTTCATCTTTCTATAGTCACGACATATTTCATCTTTCTATAGTCTCATACTTTAGCTTTCTATAGTCTCATACTTCAGCTTTCTATAGTCATGTCATACTTCAACTTTCTATAGTCACGACATACTTCAGCTTTCTATAGTCTCATACTTCAGCTTTCTATAGTCACGACATACTTCAGCTTTCTTTAGTCACGACATACTTCAGCTTTCTATAGTCACGTCATACTTCAGCTTTCTATAGTCACGTCATACTTCAGCTTTCTATAGTCACGACATATTTCATCTTTCTATAGTCACGACATACTTCAGCTTTCTATAGTCACGACATACTTCAGCTTTCTATACTCACGACATACTTCAGCTTTCTATAATCACGACATACTTCAGCTTTCTATAGTCACGTCATACTTCAGCTTTCTATAGTCACGACATACTTCAGATTTCTATAGTCTCATACTTTAGCTTTCTATAGTCACGACATACTTCAGCTTTCTATAGTCTCATACATTAGCTTTCTATAGTCACGACATACTTCAGCTTTCTATAGTCACGTCATACTTCAGCTTTCTATAGTCTCGACATACTTCATCTTTCTATAGTCACGACATACTTCAGTTTTCTATAGTCACGACATACTTCAGCTTTCTATAGTCTCATACTTCAGCTTTCTATAGTCACGACATACTTCAGCTTTCTATAGTCTCATACTTTAGCTTTCTATAGTCACAACATACTTTAGCTTTCTATAGTCACGACATACTTCAGCTTTCTATAGTCACGACATACTTCAGCTTTCTATAGTCTCATACTTTAGCTTTCTATAGTCACAACATACTTTAGCTTTCTATAGTCACGACATACTTCAGCTTTCTATAGTCACGACATACTTCAGCTTTCTATAGTCTCATACTTCAGCTTTCTATAGTCACGTCATACTTCAGCTTTCTATAGTCACGACATATTTCATCTTTCTATAGTCTCATACTTTAGCTTTCTATAGTCTCATACTTTAGCTTTCTATAGTCACGTCATACTTCAGCTTTCTATAGTCTCATACTTTAGCTTTCTATAGTCACATCATACTTCAGCTTTCTATAGTCTCATACTTTAGCTTTCTATAGTCACATCATACTTCAGCTTTCTATAGTCACGACATACTTCAGCTTTCTATAGTCTCATACTTTAGCTGTCTATAGTCACGTCATACTTCAGCTTTCTATAGTCACGACATACTTCAGCTTTCTATAGTCTCATACTTCAGCTTTCTATAGTCACGACATACTTCAGCTTTCTATAGTCACGACATACTTCAGCTTTCTATAGTCACGACATACTTCAGCTTTCTATAGTCACGTCATACTTCAGTTCTATAGTCACGACATACTTCAGCTTTCTATAGTCATGTCATACTTCAACTTTCTATAGTCACGACATACTTCAGCTTTCTATAGTCTCATACTTCAGCTTTCTATAGTCACGACATACTTCAGCTTTCTATAGTCACGTCATACTTCAGCTTTCTATAGTCACGACATACTTCAGCTTTCTATAGTCACGTCATACTTTAGCTTTCTATAGTCACGACATATTTCATCTTTCTATAGTCTCATACTTTAGCTTTCTATAGTCTCATACTTCAGCTTTCTATAGTCATGTCATACTTCAACTTTCTATAGTCACGACATACTTCAGCTTTCTATAGTCTCATACTTCAGCTTTCTATAGTCACGACATACTTCAGCTTTCTATAGTCACGTCATACTTCAGCTTTCTATAGTCACGACATACTTCAGCTTTCTATAGTCACGTCATACTTTAGCTTTCTATAGTCACGACATACTTCAGCTTTCTATAGTCACGTCATACTTCAGCTTTCTATAGTCACGACATACTTCAGCTTTCTATAGTCTCATACTTCAGCTTTCTATAGTCTCATACTTTAGCTTTCTATAGTCACGTCATACTTCAGCTTTCTATAGTCTCATACTTTAGCTTTCTATAGTCACGTCATACTTTAGCTTTCTATAGTCACGACATACTTCAGCTTTCTATAGTCTCATACTTTAGCTTTCTATAGTCTCATACTTCAGCTTTCTATAGTCACGACATACTTCAGCTTTCTATAGTCACGTCATACTTCAGCTTTCTATAGTCTCATACTTTAGCTTTCTATAGTCACGACATACTTCAGCTTTCTATAGTCACGTCATACTTCAGCTTTCTATAGTCACGACATACTTCAGCTTTCTATAGTCTCATGGGACGCAGAGGTGTTTCCAAGGCACCAGGGCCGGGTTATATTCTGGCCAAGACCTATTGACGCGTCCTCGTCGAGCGTCCTGGGCAACAGGTCCCTTCGGGGTCCTGGCTGAAGTCAATAGGATCGCCGATTCCTCCGAAGTCGGAGAGTGTCTACCTGTACGGCGAGGAACCACCAGTCTGCACACCAATAAGCCAGACATGGGACAACGGATACTCACGCAAAACTCAGGTCCTGTATGACATCACACTGATGCTGGACAACAGGATGCCTTCATCCGACATACAGGACTTTGCGTTGGAGCTCAAGCCAACGAACACAAGCAAGCAAGCAAGTATAGTCTCATACTTCAGCTTTCTATAGTCTCATACTTTAGCTTTCTATAGTCACGTCATACTTCAGCTTTCTATAGTCTCATACTTTAGCTTTCTACAGTCACGTCATACTTCAGCTTTCTATAGTCACGACATACATCAGCTTTCTATAGTCTCATACTTTAGCTTTCTATAGTCACGTCATACTTCAGCTTTCTATAGTCTCATACTTCAGCTTTCTATAGTCACGACATACTTCAGCTTTCTATAGTCACGACATACTTCAGCTTTCTATAGTCTCATACTTTAGCTTTCTATAGTCACGTCATACTTCAGCTTTCTATAGTCTCATACTTTAGCTTTCTACAGTCACGTCATACTTCAGCTTTCTATAGTCACGACATACATCAGCTTTCTATAGTCTCATACTTTACCTTTCTATAGTCACGACATAATTCAGCTTTCTATAGTCTCATACTTTAGCTTTCTATAGTCACGTCATACTTCCGCTTTCTATAGTCTCATACTTTAGCTTTCTATAGTCACGACATTCTTCAGCTTTCTATAGTCACGACATACTTTAGCTTTCTATAGTCTCATACTTTAGCTTTCTATAGTCACGACATACTTCAGATTTCTATAGTCACGACATACTTCAGCTTTCTATAGTCTCATACTTTAGCTTTCTATAGTCACGACATACTTCAGCTTTCTATAGTCACGTCATACTTCAGCTTTCTATAGTCACGACATACTTTAGCTTTCTATAGTCACGACATACTTCAGCTTTCTATAGTCACGACATACTTCAGCTTTCTATAGTCACGACATACTTAAGCTTTCTATAATCACGACATACTTCAGCTTTCTATAGTCACGACATACTTTAGCTTTCTATAGTCACGACATACTTCAGCTTACTATAGTCACGACATACTTCAGCTTTCTATAGTCTCATACTTTAGCTTTCTATAGTCTCATACTTCAGCTTTCTATAGTCACGACATACTTCAGCTTTCTATAGTCTCATACTTTAGCTTTCTATAGTCACGTCATACTTCAGCTTTCTATAGTCACGACATATTTCATCTTTCTATAGTCTCATACTTTAGCTTGCTATAGTCTCATACTTCAGCTTTCTATAGTCTCATACTTTAGCTTTCTATAGTCTCATACTTCAGCTTTCTATAGTCACGACATACTTCAGCTTTCTATAGTCACGACATACTTCAACTTTCTATAGTCACGACATATTTCATCTTTCTATAGTCTCATACTTTAGCTTTCTATAGTCTCATACTTCAGCTTTCTATAGTCACGTCATACTTCAGCTTTCTATAGTCTCATACTTTAGCTTTCTATAGTCTCATACTTCAGCTTTCTATAGTCACGACATACTTCAGCTTTCTATAGTCACGACATACTTCAGCTTTCTATAGTCACGACATACTTCAGCTTTCTATAGTCACGACATACTTCAGCTTTCTATTGTCACGACATATTTCATCTTTCTATAGTCTCATACTTTAGCTTTCTATCTCATACTTCAGCTTTCTATAGTCACGTCATACTTCAGCTTTCTATAGTCTCATACTTTAGCTTTCTATAGTCTCATACTTCAGCTTTCTATAGTCACGACATACTTCAGCTTTCTATAGTCACGACATACTTCAGCTTTCTATAGTCACGACATATTTCATCTTTCTATAGTCTCATAATTTAGCTTTCTATAGTCTCATACTTCAGCTTTCTATAGTCACGTCATACTTCAGCTTTCTATAGTCTCATACTTTAGCTTTCTATAGTCTCATACTTCAGCTTTCTATAGTCACGACATACTTCAGCTTTCTATAGTCACGACATACCTCAGCTTTCTATAGTCTCATACTTTAGCTTTCTATAGTCTCATACTTCAGCTTTCTATAGTCACGACATACTTCAGCTTTCTATAGTCACGACATACTTCAGCTTTCTATAGTCACGACATATTTCATCTTTCTATAGTCTCATACTTTAGCTTTCTATAGTCTCATACTTCAGCAACAAAAGCAATCGTCTTCTGCATTAAACCAAAAACACGTGTCCTGTGTGTTCTTGATCACATTTATGCTGTGTTCTTAATCACAACATTTGTCCTCTATTCTTAATCACAACATGTGTCTTCTGTGTTCTTAATCGCAACATGTGTCATCTCTGTACTTAATCATAACATTTGTCCGCTGTGTTCTTAATTACAACATTTGTCCTCTGTTCTCGATAATACACAGAATTACATTAGCAGCCATTGAAACAACTGTCAACTGTCATTTACTGCCTATTTAGTACCTTGCGGTGTTCGGCAGGGGGTCTTGAGCCTGAGGAATTAATGCCGTCTGGCCGGTGCAGTCGCCGCGAAATGTGCAGGTTAGGGTTTTCTTTTTGTCACCGTCAGAAAAAAAATCCACACCTTACCGAGGATTCGAAACCGGGTCTCGCGAAAGAGAATCCGACTTTCTAGCCACTTGGTCAGCATTAGAAATAAAGGAGAGAACTCTTCAAATTTGAAGGCGGCAAATTGAAATCCCAGTGATGTCCTTACCGTAACATTTTGATATTTTTGCACTCTGATCATTACTTCTTACCTTTGCTTTCTTTGGTGCCATTCATCATCATCATCATCATCATCATCATCATCATTATCATCATCATCATCATCATCATCATCATCATCATTACCATCATCATCACCACCATGTTGCAAGTCCTTCGCAGAACATCACTCTGATCTCAACTTGGGGTAGATTTTCATTCCTTTGTTAGGTTCCCTAGAGAGAGAGAGAGAGAGAGAGAGAGAGAGAGAGAGAGAGAGAGAGAGAGAGAGAGAGAGAGAGAGAGAGATTACGGTGTCTGCTTCAGCCTCAGTCGGTAGCGTGTCGATGCTAGCATAGAGTTAGGAATTGTTCCCCCCAAAAACTACAGGTTTCTAATGATACCATACACCCTCTAGATCTAATGGCTAGTGAGATTGGATGTCTTAAATGTCGTATCACAGTGTTTATCATCATAACACACAACATCATGTTGTAAATAATCTTGATAGATACTAACTTTGGTAGTAATTCTTTTACCTCATAGTTCAATCTTTATTTATAAGATATTTTCCAAGTGTACGTAAGTGCGTTGTGTACAATGGCGGGGCGGGATCATTTTAGCTGGTGGGGGGGGGGGGGGGGGGGGAATTGTCAGGAGGAAAAACCTGCCCTGCCTATTAGCAATGTAATAGATGTAAACCCAGGCATCTAAACTTCTCGTTCCCACTCCTTGGGGGATACCAAGACCAGCTACTTTTACCTTTTACTGAGCCATTTCCAGCTGTAATCTTGAGTATCCTGAGACTTGGTCTTTGAGCAGCCTATAAAAGAAATCAGTCCCAAGTTTTCTCTCTGGGATCTGGAGTGTAAGGGAACTGAACCTACACCCAGAACAAAACACCAGTGTGGAAAGCAGTGACTTCTGACATATTGGACGGTTCGTCCGGAATATAATTTAGCCACATCACTGACATATTGGTTGCCTGTCTGGGAGCTAATTAGTTCCACTGACATATTGGACGGCTCATCAGGAACATAAACAAGTCAATAAAAAAATGAAACTGTTCATGCCGATGTAATATTTTGCCTTTTGAAGTTATGTTAAATGGCAAAATCATGGTTAAAATATGAAAGTAAGGATTATGTTTTTAGGCAAGTAAATTAAATGACAATGTTTAATGCCTCTACAACTAATAGAATGGGTATGTGTATTTCCTCGGTGTTTCCGATTCCATATACATCTCCTCATTATCACTAGCAACTCTTGACATCTTCAACCCAATACCTGAGGATGGAGTTGACAGCAACGGCCAGCTAAAGACATGCACATTTGTTTCTTTAAATCTGCCTGGGGAGCGATCATTGGAAACATGTCACTGTATTAAGTCAAGTAAAGGACCCTTTTACAAGCTTAGCACTGAGAGAGCGCAGAGATACAAAAACGCTAATACAAGCAGAAAAGTTCCTCAGCTTGGCAGGCCACCCTATGAAGAACAGATTTGATAACCTAGCTATGCGGCGGTTGAAAAGAAGTAGTTTTATCCACCAAGCCAAACGACTCTGCAGAGAAACCACCGATCTGCCCACAGTTGGTATCCCTCTAACAACTATTTCAGAGCGAACTCCATGGAAATATGAACATAGACTATCATTACAAATCCAGACAAAAGTGAGGGGAATATTTGACAAGGAAGAACAGAACAGTGTGCAGCGCAAAACAGCCACTCTCAGCTTCCTTGATGAAGAATACCCACAGGACCTCTGGATCCGAGTCTACACAGATGGGTCAGCACAAAATGCTGTTCGAAATGGAGGAGCAGGAGTGTACATAGAATACCCAAATAATACTAGGGACACAGCCAGAGTACCGACAGAAAAGTACTGCCATAACTATTATGCTGAAATTGAGGCAATCAAGATAGCAACAGAGAAATTACTAAATGCCAGCAATGGTACACAACCTGTGATGCTATTGACAGATGCAAAATCAGTACTCGAGGCGCTTCTGTCTGGGAAATTGCCAGTACTAAGGACACTACTTTCTGAACTTAGCAGTCAGCATAAGGTCACTATACAGTGGATACCATCCCACTGTGGAGTACCCGGAAACGACAGAGCTGATCTATTGGCTAAGGAAGGAGCCAAAGAAGAACAGCCTGATGTGCCCGTTACATACCACCAAAAGAAAAGAATGATCAAATCAGTCAGAAAGCCACCAACACCTGCTCAAGATGACTACCACGTTATGGATAGACCAGAACAAGTCATTATTCTGCGCCTCAGAACAGGACACAATAGACTACGCAACCACATGTATACAAAATTCAAGATTGGTGAAACAGCCATGTGCACATGTGGATTGGCGTCTCAAACAGCAGAGCACACACTCCAAGACTGCCCAAAATATAAGATATCTAGGCAAACCTTCTGGCCTAGAGCGACGACAGTGGAAGATATACTCTATGGACCGCTGTGTGAACTGAAAAAGACTGTTAGATTCATAGAAGAGACAACATTGCAGTTATAGACATATTTCAAGCGAACGAAAGAAGAAGAAGAAGAAGTATAATGATTCACATCACGAAGATTTTGCAAAGAAATATTATGCAAAGTATTAAGAAGAAAATACAACCTGAAATGTGAAAAAAAAAGTGTGGGTTTGTAGAAGGCATGGGTACAGTAAATGCTGCGTATATGTTGAGAACAGTAATTTGACGTTCTATAGAAGTAAACAAAGGTCTACATCTTAGCTTTAGTGAGATCATATCAGTATTGCTACTATTGCTAGAGGTTAGAAATATAATAATAATAATAATAATAATAATAATAATAATAATAATAATAATAATAATAATAATAATAATGTTAGATTTCCTATTTTATTTTATTTTTTAAATTGAAGACAGAGGGGACAATTATTAAATATTTCCACTCACCAAGGCACTGCTTCTCAACCGTTGTTGATAATCCAATAAATTTACTGAATAATGATAAATACACTTTTCTTCACCAATATCAAGAACTATTCCCTAACATTATTTAGACATTCCCTAACACTATTTAGACAAAGTGAGTCATGTCGACATGATAAGGATGCTTGAAGATCTACAAATTGATGGAAAAGACCTTAGACTTGTTAAAAACATATATTGGAAACAACAAGCTGCCAATATCAGCCTATTAAGAGAGGTGTGAGACAGGGATATGTAATGTCTCCAGATCTGTTTTCCCTGTACAGTGAAAGTATTTTCAGAAGTATTGAAGATATGGAAGGAATCAACATTGGAGGACTATGCATCAATAACATTAGATATGCAGATGATACAGTCTTGATTGCAGACATTGAACAGGATCTGCAACATTTAGTAGATGCTGTTGTTACACACAGTGAACAACGAGGGTTAGAATTAAATTGTAAAAAGACACAGATTATGGTCGTCACTAGGAAGAACGAAATACCAAAATGTAATATACACGTAAATGGGAATATTCTTCAACAAGTGAATAGGTACAATTATCTCGGAACAGTCATAACATCTGATGGGAGATGCCTTGAAGAGATTAGAACAAGAATTGCCATGGCAAAAGTAGCCTTTAGCAAGATGAAAAACATACTGACCAATAAAAAGATGTAAATTGAAACGAGAAAAAGAACGAACGAACGAACGAACAAACTTTATTTTAAAAGGGTAACAAATTGGGCACGCAGGCCCGTTTTACATTCGGCCCTTTCAATCACTCATCTTTCATTCATCAAATGTGCATGTTACATTAACATAGGGGGGAAAAACATTGTCAAATGGATTTTGTAAGCATAAACAATGCATATTACGCATGATACATTCACATGAGAAAACAAGAAAAAACGTAATCAAATGAAAGTTGTAAACATAAACAGCGCATATTGCAATGATGTGAGACACATCCCCCATCCACCCTCATATCCCGCAGCCATCCCCCACCCACCAAACCTCCCCCACCCACCCACACATACCTCCACGCAATCACACAGAACCAGGCAAACATACATGCCGCCACCCACCCACTGATCTCCCACCCACACACATTTCCCCACCCATACACACATCCTCACACACCAAGAAGAAGAAGAAGAAGAAGAAGAAGAAGAAGAAGAAGAGAAGAAGAAGAAGAAGAAGAAGAAGAAGAAGAAGAAGAAGAAGAAGAAGAAGAAGGAGGAGGAGGAGGAGGAGGAGGAGTAGGAGGAGGAGGAAAGAAGAAGAAGAAGAAGAAGAAGAAGAAGAAGAAGAAGAAGAAGAAGAAGAAGAAGAAGAAGAAGAAGAAGAAGAAGAAGAAGAAGAAGAAGAAGAAGAAGAAGAAGAAGAAGACGAAGAAGAAGAAGAAGAAGGAGGAGGAGGAGGAGGAGGAGGAAAGAAGAAGAAGAAGAAGAAGAAGAAGAAGAAGAAGAAGAAGAAGAAGAAGAAGAAGAAGAAGAAGAAGAAGAAGAAGAGGAAGAGGAAGAGGAAGAGAGAAGAGGAAGGAAGAGGACGAAGAAGAGAAGAAGAAGAAGAAGAAGAAGAAGAAGAAGAAGAAGAAGAAGAAGAAGAAGAAGAAGAAGAAGAAGAAGAAGAAGAAGAAGAAGAAGAAGAAGAAGAAGAAGAAGAAGAAGAAGAAGAAGAAGAAGAAGAAGAAGAAGAAGAAGAAGAAGAAGAAGAAGAAGAGGAAGAGGAAGAGGAAGAAGAAGAAGAAGAAGAAGAAGAAGAAGAAGAAGAGGAAGAGGAAGAGGAAGAGGAAGAGGAAGAAGAAGAAGAAGAGGAAGAGGAAGAAGAAGAAGAAGAAGAAGAAGAAGAAGAAGAAGAAGAAGAAGAAGAAGAAGAAGAAGAAGAAGAAGAAGAAGAAGAAGAAGAAGAAGAAGAAGAAGAAGAAGAAGAAGAAGAAGAAGAAGAAGAAGAAGAAGAAGAAGAAGAGGAAGAGGAAGAAGAAGAAGAAGAAGAAGAAGAAGAAGAAGAAGAAGAAGAAGAAGAAGAAGAAGAAGAAGAAGAAGAAGAAGAAGAAGAAGAAGAAGAAGAAGAAGAAGAAGAAGAAGACGAAGAAGAAGAAGAGTGTTGAGGTGCTACATAGAACCTGTACTTTTGTATGGATGTGAAGCTTGGACAATGAGCAGTCAAGCTGAAGAACATCTGATGGCTGTAGAAATGTGGTTTCTGAGGAAAATGCAAAGAATACCATGGACAGCCAGAAAGATCAATGAACAAGCCCTTCAAGAAACAAATAATGATCGTAAACTGATTAGAGATATTAGACGCAGACAGTCAAAAATTTTCGGCATGTTATGAGAAGAAATGAATTGGAGAACTTTGTGACAACTGGTAAGATCGAAGGGAACAGACCAAGAGGAAGACCTAGAAGCAAATACCTGGATGACTTGGCCTCGTGGCATGGTCTAGACAGAAACACTGAGCTGATCCACGACTCTGGTGATAGAGTGAGATGGCAAAACATGACCGCCCACGCTTACCGGCATGGCACATGATGGATGGATGGATTTAGGCAAAGGAGAAAATTATTGCAGATAAGTCACACACCGAGCGTGTGAGACGTAAGATGGCGCATGATGATGGAAATGACCACGTGTTCACATGCACCCACTGTGAACGAACATCTATAACGCGAATTGGCCTTAACAGTCACATTCGCTACCACCATAGGTAAAAGTTATGCCTTTTTGAAGCACAAACTATCGTCTGTCAAGACGGCAATGTGCCAATGAATGATTCCCTAGCACCAATAACACCCAATTAAAATATCATATTTTGAAGCACATCATTTTCACACAAAGGACAAATGTCAGGAACAAACGTGTCAGACTTGTACTGAGAAACACACACTATTTTCTATTCAGTTATAATTATTTTCTTAATTTAATTATTTAAATACTCCTCACTTACATGTGAAAGGCTAAGCAAACTTAGACGTAAAAGTGTGGCCCAATAGAACAAGCCTATTTCGACATGTGCTATCAAATGATTGTCAGGGTCTTACTTTATCTTAACAATGGCTCGTGTTCTCTAACAGGAGAGAAACAATCATACACAAAGAATGATTGTACTCAGACACGCGGCGCATACCTGAAACACTTTAATCACACTCTTCAACGACATTCATATAATGCTGCGCTTACAATTAGCGATAATTCCCATTTCAAATACATAAGTGTAATACACAAGTTCATAAATGCATAGATCAGAGCACTCACTCAGTCCCTCAACAGAATCTACAAAGCATACAGGCTTTCTCACATCTAGCATAGAATAATACACGAATACACGCAACAACTTTCTCTCATGTCCGTCCTGTCTCGAAGTCCTGAAGCAGTCTGAGCTAATCATCGATGTTTCTCGTTAGCCCTGGTTTTAGTCCCCGTGCGCTTCGTGCGTCACGCTGACCACTGGCATCAACTGCGTAGTAGCTGCCAGCCGGGGTCATTGTCGTGCTTGTCCGTCGCCTACGGGCGATGGCGATGGAGATTCTGACAATGATGACGAACTGTTACTGTTAGGTTTATTTTCCATAATGATCACCTGCTAAATAATTTAACTGAAAATTGCACGTTGTGTTAGTTTTAGAATCTTTCACAAAGTCCTTTAGATCAGAATAACTATAATCTAACATTGTTTAAAACGATAATGTGATGTAAATCGATGAGATCAAGAACCAGAGGGCGTTGCCATTTCTAAATAATAAAACAAACCACTTTCACATAGTATCATTTGGCGCATACAGAATGAGAAGAAGGATATAGAGATTAGACAACGCACTAGACAACATAAAACTTCAAAGCTATAGACCGGGATTCGAACCTATCACCTCCAAATGACGACGGCGCCTCGCTGCAGGAAAAAGTGTACTTCGACACGTGACCAACTAGACACTACTAAAAAACTGTCTTCATTAGCCACGTCTGTCATACAGATGAACCTACAACTATGGAATACGGGCATATTCGTATCTAACCATTGACATAGCGCCATAGGTCTCATAACTTTATATTAAACCAGCATCGGTCAAATAAGAAACACACAAACACATCAGACCGTAATGCTGTGTCCAGTTTATTCACAAACATTTAAAGAAAAATGATTGGTCTGTTGTAATGTTGTTCACGTGTTACACAGAAAACCAATTGGGGAACAGTTTGAAGCAATTGAGAAAGTACAGAAATAAACACACATAGTATTCAAAACAATGTTTTCCCGTGATGAATTTGAATAACGAAGACACAAACAATAGATTGCACGATTTATTGCCTGGCATATTTCGCTGCATCTCGTCAGGTACATACTGCAGAAATCACACAACTTACGTGAATTAATTAGATAAATCCTTCAAACCGAATTGGTTGGACAAGATACTACACACAGAAGATGGTAGCCTAGGCAGGCCGTTACACCGGAAAAGTCTGGCTTCATCGGTCGAGAGACACGTGTTCGAGAGTGGTCACGTGGTTGAAAGAGACAGTGCCTTCCGTGTGTTGTTCAACACACAAAGTAGTCGATTGTTAAAGTTTGCTGAAGCTATTCTAATCAACCTTCGTAAGCCGTCCTTGTGTAAGCAGAAAGACATGTTAGTCAGTTTAAAATTACCGTGGTAGACAATCGACATTACTGTGCGAACATGTGTATATTTCCGTTTGAAGGATTTATCTAATTAATTCACGTAAGTTGTGTGATTTCTGCAGTATGTACCTGACGAGATGCAGCGAAATATGCCAGGCAATAAATCGTGCAATCTATTGTTTGTGTCTTCGTTATTCAAACACATAGTATTGTTTGGCGCTCACAGAAGGAGAAGAAGGAAGTAGAGTTTAGAGGATGCACTGGACAACATAAAACTTGAAAGTTATAGTTACCGTCCGGGATTCGAACCTGTCACCTCCAAATGACGACGGCGCCTCGCTGCAGGAACAAGTGTACTTAGACTCTGTGATCAAGGCAGTTCAGAAATCTGACTACATTTATGTGCTCGGTGATTTCAATGCTCGTGAGAGTAAGGACTCGAGTTCATGGACAGTGTGTCTTGAAAAATACAACATCGGTCGCATGAATGAAAATTGGCAAAGGCTGCTGGAGCATTGCACCAGAAATGACCTATGTATTACGAACTTATTTATTTAAAACAAAAGATCTGCATAGGTTCACATAAAAACATCAAAGATCCGGCCATTGCATCAGCTGGACTTCATCATCACACGGAGACAACATCTGAGCCAAACATCATTAACTCGAAGTTACCACATTGCTGACTGTGATACAGATCATTCTTTGGTTGTTGCAAGGGTTAGACTGAGACCAAAAAGAATCTACACAGCTAAACAAAACTCTAGCCTCATAATTAATATTATTAACGCCCACGATCCTGATGACTGCCTTGAGTTCCAACAGCAACTTGAAGACGCTTTCACTGATATATCAGAAAATTGTACAGCAAGTGAAAAGTAGGGTAAACTTAAGGAAACTCTTTATAAAACAGCGGTAGAGGTTTATGGCACTGTGGATCATAAGAGGCAGGACTTCTTTTTCAGCAAACAGCTAGATACTGCAGCCCTTGATTTATAAAAAGAAGATAGCTCTCTTAAGAAACAAGGAAAGAACAACGCGTAACACTCTCAGTGAGCTTAAGCAAGCTAGAAGGATGTGCACAAGGCTGACAGGCAGTGTGCAAATGACTATTGGATCAAGTTATGTGAGTCCAATCAAAATGCAAGTGATAAGAGAAACATAAGAAGCATGTATGAAGGGATAAAGAAGGCATGTGGTCCAATGATCAAAAGAAGTGCACCACTGAAAAACTTGACTGGAGAAACCATAACTGATAAGAAACAGCAGATGGATAGGTGGATAGAGCACTATTTGGAGGTTTACTCAAGTGAGACCAAACTAGCGAATGATGCCCTAAACGCCATAGAGGCTCTACCAACTCTTGACCACCTGGACACACTTCCCACCATAACAGAAGTTAAGTATGCTATAAATGAACTTGCATCTGGCAAGGCTCCAGGTAAGGATGGGATTCCAATAGAGGTTATCAGGAGTGGGTAAGACACACTCATTCTACAGATTCACCAGCTAATAGGGCTATGCTGGCGAGAAGGACAAGTCCCACAGGATTTTCAAAGATTCAAGCATCATAACACTGTACAAGAACAAGGGAGATCGGAGCGACTGTAACAACTATAGGGGTATCTCACTTCTGTGTATTGTTGGGAAAGTATTTGCCAGAATTGTCCTGCGCAGACTTCAAGTCCTGGGATGTCAAGTCTACCCCGAATCACAGTGT
This sequence comes from Cepaea nemoralis, assembly GCA_014155875.1. NCBI lineage: Eukaryota > Metazoa > Mollusca > Gastropoda > Stylommatophora > Helicidae > Cepaea > Cepaea nemoralis. Next base: position 433,443 of record JACEFZ010005091.1, read on the forward strand.
GGCTTCCGTCAGAACCGGTCTACCATTGATATGATATTCTCATTGCGACAAATGCAAGAAAAATGCCGTAAACAGATTCAGCCACTTTTTATTGCCTTTTACATATCTAGGATTAATGGTAAATAGAAAATTATCCCTAGATCATGAAATCAACATCAGGAGTGGTAAGGCAGCAACAACAATGAACATGTTACCAAAAAGAGTCTGGGAGAACAGGAAGCTTACTGCCAAAACAAAAGTCCTTGTCTATCAAGCCAGTGTCCTTAGTACCCTTCTGTATGGCCGTGACTAATGGTCAATTACACTCACACCAAAGGAACGTTTAAACAGCTTTCATATGCGGTGTCTGACAAGAATACTTGGTATTAAGTGGCAACAAAATCACAAATACTGAAGTATTGGAAAGATCAGGTTGTGTGACGGTTTATTCCAAGCTCAGTCTTCGTAGATTTAGATGGATAGGACACGTTAGGAGGATGGATGATGGTAGAATACAAAAGGACATCTTCTTTGTGAATTACAGATGGGTAAGCGATCTCAGGGTCGGCCTCTACTACGATACAAAGATGTGTGTAAGCGGGACATGATTGATACTGGCATTGATAAAGCACATTAGGAGCAAGTCGCCGCTGAACGTGTTGCATGGAGGCACATATCAGAAATGGAAGAAAGACAAAGGAGAAATGATTGCAAATAGTCACACGCCGAGCTTGCGAGACTTAAGATGGTGCAAGATGGTGGAAATGTGTTCACATGCATCCACTGTGGACGAACATTTACAGCGCGATTTGGCCTTATCAATCACATTCGCTGCCGCCATGGGTTGAAAAACAACACAACAGTAAAATTCGAAACTAATGCACAAAAGAATTCAGGAGCTTACTAATCAAAGAACACGTACATCAGCAGGCTGCCTAAAGACAAAAGATGGAAGAGTCATAATAGAAAAAGATCAGATCTTACATGTATGGTCAGATTACGTGAAAAACCTTTATGACGATAACAGAGACGAACAGTATGATGTTCAAAATAATAATGAAGGACCAGCAATTTTGAAGACGGAGGTTCAGATGCTCTTAACCGTATGAAATCTGGCAAGACCCCCGGTCCAGACAACGTCACAACAGAAATGATTAATGCTTTAGAAGAATATGGAATAGATAAAGTTACCAGTCTGCTTAATACAATATATGATACTGGAAATATACATCACGAGTTATGTAATTCTGTATTTATTGCAATCCCAAAGAAATCAGGAGCCTTGGAATGTGATCAACATCGAACAATTAGTATAATGAGTCACATCACGAAGATTTTGCCTAAGAATTATCATGCAAAGAGTTAGGAGGCAAATACAACCTGAAATAGGAGAAGAAACAATGTGGGTTTGTAGAAGGCAAGGTTACAGTAAATGCTGTGTATATACTGAGAACCGTAATCGAACGTTTTATAGAAGTAAACAAAGATCTACACCTTTTGCTTTATTGACTACACAAAGGCTTTCGATAAAGTGAGACATGTCAACATGATAAGGATGCTTGAAGATCTACAAATTGATGGAAAAGACCTTAGACTTGTAAAAAAAAAACATTATATTGGAAACAACAAGCTGCCACAAGAGTTGATAATGAAGTAAGCCAATATCAGCCTATTAAGGAGAGGTGTGAGAGAGGGATGTGTAATGTCTCCAGATCTGTTTTCCCTGTACAGTGAAAATATTTTCAGAATATTGAAGATATGGAAGGAATCGAACAGACCAAGGGGAAGACCTAGAAGCAGTACCTGGATGGCCTGTGCATGGTCGAGACAGAAACACTGAGCTGATCCACGACTCTGGTGATCGAGTGAGATGGCAGAACATGACCGCCCACGCTTACGGGCATGGCACATGATGGGATGGATGGATGGGTTGTATCACGACGGCAAGGTGCCATTGATATTAATGTTTATGGTGTGTTTATAATTGTAAACCACAAAAACAACACACTCTGTAAATACACATTGTTCTGTACGAAATAAACTTGGAAAAAAGAATGTGTTTAGCTGCATATAGTGTACCAAATAAAATCAGACTAAACAGAAGACACGTAATTGAAATCGTGAGTAATGACATAACAGCATAACAGTTATTTCAAGGGACGTTACTAAACGTAGTTTAAATGTATTATGTGATTTAAATAATTCTACAAAAGTATTTATTTTAATCTTTTATTAAATGGTCATAGAAATTATGGACAGTTATATAGTACATAAATAACAGAATGATAATTTATATTATCTTGACAAATTGTGTAAGAGTAAAGGCTTTATTTTATAAATGTAAAAATTTTATAAACAATATATCCATATATTGTTCTGTATGAAATCACATTTCGTTGAATTCGTATCCGATAATTGTTTTCTCTGGGCATGATTCAAGTAAACACTTTTTGGCCGGCCTGTATAAGGCCATAAATCCTTAACATTCGGCACTTTGGATTGTTCTCTCTCTCTCTCTCTCTCTCTCTCTCTCTCTCTCTCTCTCTCTCTCTCTCTCTCTCTCTATTGCGCGCTCAATCGCAAACGACATATATACATGTTTTGCATGTTACTGTGTAAAATGGGATGCTTGTTGCGATGTTTAATGTATGAAAAATGCTGTAGGTACATACAATATGTTCCGTTTTCAGAAAGCAAAATTGAATGAGAATACTTGAAAGTATCAGTGATACAGGTAAACTTGATTAAATGAATGAGAATAACTAGAGTTTAAAAAAAATTATAATGAAAGCATGAGAGCAAATGATTACTTCTCCATCAACTTCAAAAAGTAATATGAAGGTAATTGCACAATGTCATGAATGTAATATTATCATGTGTATATGAATGTATAGTTTGAAATTGCTTTCTGAGCGACCGGCTCACATACCCCTAAGTTACCGACGCGGCTAGAATCGGCACCGATTCTCGCGCACGTCAAGTTACTTGCGAGAGTATACGGGATTACGGAGAAAGTATTAAAGCGTTCACAGTTGTTTTATCTAACGAAATGCCACTACGCTCTGCCTCCGACGTCCTCTACCAGAGTATATGAAAAAGACTTCCGTCTTCATTTGTAAAATGTCCCTTGCCTCTCCATCGATATTCATTTAGTCCTAAAATTTGAATATTTAACCTCTCAATCTCATCACAAACTACTTAAGCTTCCCCTCATACAAACTTCTCACATTCCACGTTCCTATTCTTACTCTGTTTCTTAGTCAGACACAGGGGATTTCCTTGGTAACACCGTCAGGATTAACTCCGTCATCACAATTACTAGTAATGGCCCCTGTGTCACACTCTTCCATAGTGTTATCTTATCTGCCTGGCCTGGGAGTATCGCCGTCAGATCTCTTTCTTATTATGTTTTATTTCATGGTTGTTATGGTTCTTGGCAAGTTTGCAGAAGATAGTTTGCCATTGCTTTCCTTCTGGGCAATGACTGTACTAGTCGGTGGCCATAGCATAGCCATTTGTCTCCTACTGATGAGATCATATGCCTATCGCCGCAGAGTGCAGACCATAACCAACAACAATCTGTCGGCTGCTCTCACACTCCATCCACCACCTACTTCCATGGCTTTACGTAACCCTGATAAGGGGGCTAAACTGGTACTCCACCATGCCCAAGGGTGTCCCGTAGACTAACGGAGAAAAGGAGGCGCCTTAACACACACAAACACACACCGCACACACACATACACACACGACACACACACACACACACACCACACACACATATATATATATATATATATATATATATATATATATATATAATATATATATATATATATCAACACATCATCATCATCATCATCTTCCACTTCTGCCCGTCAAGCGGCGTGGGGAGGAATAATTTGCGTTCCAGCGCCCGGTAGGCGGCACTGAATAGTGTCATTCCGTGTGGTTGTACAATGTCTTCTGATGTCGTCAATCCATTTTCTTCTTGGACGTCCTCGTGGTCTCGTCGAAGATGATCTTTGATGTAAGGCCAGTGATGGTAGCTGCTGATGTTGCATTCTAACGATATGGCCAACCACTTGATCTTCTGTCTTTCAATAAATGTGGCACAAGGTGTTGATTCTACAGTCTGTCTGATAACAGCATTTCTTACTCGGTCTCGGATTGTTAAGTTGGCAGCTCTCCTCAGGCATCTCATCTCGCAGGTGTTGATTTTTCGAAGGTGTGATTTGTATAAAGTCCAGGTTTGAGATTGGTAGCTTAGGTTTGGTGTGAATATGTTGTTTATTATCTGTCGTTTTGCGGACATGGGTATATTTGGATGTTTCAGTAAGGGTGATAGTTGATATGTAAGTGCACTAGCTTTTTGACATCTGATTTCGATTTCTCTGTCCAATCTGCCATCTTCTGTGATCATACTTCCAAGATATTTGAATTCTTTAACTTGTTTCAGAGGTGTGCTATTTATCTGTATACTTAATGGACTCGGCGATCTGCTAACTTGCATTACTTCGGTTTTGGCTGTGTTTATACTCATATTGTATCTGCTGCAGGTTGAACTCAGATTATTAATATGATGTTGTAGTCTGCCCTCATCGCTGTAAAACAGGCACTGGTCGTCTGCAAATAGAAGTTCATTTATTTCCTGTGGATCAGTTGTTTCATCTTGGAGTAAAGAGTTCTAAATTTTCTGAATCTGTTCTGTCAAGACTTGCTTCTTTGGATATTCTGTCCATAGTAGACATTAAATAGCATAGGAGAGAGCACACATCCCTGTCTCACTCCTGTATTGACTAGTGAACATATCTGATATTTCCTTCTTGTGTTCTTACTGCACTTCGGCTCGAGTGGTACATGGCTATGATGTTTTCTAGCAAGTTGCCCTTGTATCCCATAGTCCTTCAAGGATGGACCATAATTTGTATCTGTCTACTCTATCGAAAGCCTTTTCCTGCATCTACAAACACAATATTCTGCTGGTCACTATATTCGATAGTTTTTTTTCACATATTTATCTAAGTGTAAATAGTGCATCAGTGAAACTTTTACCTTTCCGAAAACCGAATTGTACTTTGCTTAACTGTTCGTTCAACTATGGGTCTAGCTCTTTGTTCCAATAGTTTTGCATACATTTTCCCTATATGGCTCAAGGAGTGCTATACCTCTGTATGTTTCACACTCTCTCATACTGCCTTTATTTTTCCATATTGGTACTATTATTGCCTGTTGCCAATCCTCTGGTACTTTTCTGTTCTTCCCATGCTATATTGAAAAGTCTTGTTAGCCATTTAACTCCCGTTTTCCCACAGGCCTGGAATAGCCTTCTGTGGTTATTCCATCTGGACCCGGCGATTTGTTTTTAGGAATTTTTTTGTATAACTGCTTTGACTTCTGCAGGTATAAAATTTGGTTCTTGATGTTAATGACTTTTAGGCACAAAAGTGAGATTGTCTATGTTATGTGTGGGGTTAAGTAGTTCTTGAAAGTATTCTGCCCACCGTGCTAGTCTTTGTCGTGGATTAAATATCGGTATACTTCTTTTGCTGTTTATGATGGTGGTTGTGTTGTAGCATGCAGCTCTGTTTCTCATTGTGGTGACACGTTTATAAAATTCTCTTGGGATAGTCTTTGCTTAGGGTCGCCATCTGTTCACCGTAGATTCTCCAGGATTCATCTTTAGATGTTCTAACTGTTCGTTTGGCATTTCGTCGTGCAATTCTATAAGTAGCATAGTCTTGTTCAGATTTGATTGTGATTATTTTTGGAACGCTACCTTCTTTTTGAATATGTTATCTTTAACTTCGTTGTTCCACCAAGCTGTTCTTAATCTTTTGTCTTGCCCTACTTTCTTTGTTCCACATTTATTTTCCAGTGTGTCTAGCATGGCAGCCTTAAAAATTGTCCATAACGTATCTACGCTTCAGCAGACGTCAGGGATGTTCTTATGTAGTTTTTTGATTTCTTGATTGAATTCGTCTTTAACCGTATTTTCCTGAAGCCCTCCCATAATTGATGACATGTGTTGTTACCTGTTTGTTTCTTATTTTCCTGTATGTTTGAATCTTTTTTTATTATGACTAGTTTGTGATCAGTATCAACGTCTGTATTTGGGAGTGCTCTTGAATCTAATAGTAGCCTTCTGTCTGATTTCCTAATTAGAATAAAGTCAATTTGAGATGCTTGGTCTATGTCATTCCATTTATACCAGGTCTTGGTGTGGCTTATATATATATATATATATATATATATATATAATATTATATATATATATATATATATATATATATATATATATATATATTATATATAATTGTGATTGACAGATGTGCGCGCCCTTACGGTCCGGACGCGTACGAGGCCCTCACCTGTGGGACTTGGCTAAACGCCTCTAAGTCGGGTCCCCTGGGTTCTAGGGTCTGGCCATCACTGGCCACCTGCTCGTGGCGGCGAGGTCTCGGAGGATTGACGCTGTGCCGGCAGCGTCTGCAGCCTACATTGTGCCAGACGTATTGGTTACCCATTCCTCTGGAATACACAAGACTAGGCCGAGAGAGAGGACATGTCGTTTGGGCATCACATGTTTCTCTGAAGCTCTGCCCAGGCATTGTGATGGAATATTGGCCACATTCCAACTCACACACTTTGGTCTGTCAAGACTGCAAGGTGCCACTCATATATATATATATATATATATATTATATATATATATATATATATATATATATATATATATATATATATATATATATATATATATTGATATGATATGATATGTTTGTGTATTTGTATGTATGGGACTATTGATTGGGATTGCGTGAATGTATATTATATACATCTGATGGCTGTAGAGATGTGGTTTCTGAGGAAAATGCAAAGAATACCATGGACAGCCAGAAAGACCAATGAACAAGTCCTTCAAGAAACAAATGAAGATCGTAAATTGATTAGAGAAATTAGACGTAGACAGTCAAAATTTTTTGGGCATGTTATGAGAAGAAATGGATTGGATAATTTGGTGACAACTGGTAAGATCGAGGGGAACAGACCAAGGGGAAGACCTAGAAGCAAGTACCTGGATGGCTTGGCCTTGTGGCATGGTCGAGACAGAAACACGGAGCTGATCCACGACCGCCCACGCTTACCGGCATGGCACATGATGGATGGATGGATATTATATAAATGTGCACGCACACGCAGATAGATATCTCTGCGTAAGTACATAATACATCTGTTTCACCCGCATACGTACAGCTCAGTGTGAACGAGTGATGTACGTGCATGTGCATGCGCGTTTATATGTGTGTGCTTGTGCGTGTGTAAGTAGTGAGTGCGTGTGTAAGATGTAAGAAAGTCGAAGGCCGAGCGGCACTTAGGCCGCTGGAACATAAAATCTGGCAATGCCGTCATGGCTGCTGTAGTGAGAGTTTGTCGAGGAGTCCGTCTTATCAGAGCCATTATATATCAGTTTCAGTCACGACACTATTCAGCAATGTCGAACTTTCTCATAGAAGATCCTAAGTACTCCTGGCTGAAAGATCTCGGCCTGTCAACGACAAATAAAGGCGTGTATCATGGGCAATGGGGCGGCTCAGGAGAGGTTGTTTTTTTTCTCCCAAAATATTTATTTTATTTTTAAAAAATAAATAATAAAAATAAAATGAGAAAAGTTCTTGTTGTGTACATTCCTAAAGTTTCATAAGGAATTCCATGTACGGTACATTGTACCTTAATAACAGTTTTTGCATATCCTTTACAGGACATCACAGTCAACACCAGCGGCTGTTTGTGATTTCTAGGCAAGCTTAATTATATATACTTTCAATAGTTTGTGGTTGCGGTTTGCACTTTGTCACTTTGCAGAAGTTTGCACCCATTTAATTTATAGTCCATAATAAGCCGTTAGATAAGCCTTTCAAAATTTATCTCTGTTACCATAATAGTTACCGTGGTATGGTCGAGACAGAAACACAGAGCTGATCCACGACTCTGGTGATCGAGTGAGATGGCAAAACATGACCGCCCACGCTTACCGGCATGGCACATGATGATGATGATCATAATAGCTGGGTACGTGGCGAAGGAGTTATGGACGCAGTTCGTAATCTTGCAACCCTGCGTTGGAAACACAGCTGTGGGCGATTTGGCAGCAGACCACCCGGCGTTGGTTTTTTACAAAATGATATGGGTGCTGGTCATTCAGAAAGCAATGGCAAACTACTGAACGTAAATTGCCAAGAGATCACACCAGCAAAAAAAAAAATGACTGTGTTGATTGCAATGTCCTGTAAAGGATATGCAACTAACTTATCATACTAACTGTATTATAATTTTTTTTAAAGCCAGATGGCATGCCTCTAGTGCTGTCATATGTAAATTATTATCACATCCAGAATCCATCAAAGCTGTGGTTTACTTCTTCTCTGCTTCATCAGTCTGCCTCCCTCTGTAATCTTTTCCAAACACTCACTTGACATGCCCACAGTATTCCATTTGTCCTCAATTGTATTGTCTTAATCAGTCTTCTTCAATGTTGAGTTCTTGTTGGAATATATATTTATTCTCTTTTTCATCCAATTCTTTTTTCATTTGCCTGAAATAATTGTCTCTATCTGCAGTGTTGTGTCTTGTATACACCTGTCTTGTGTTTAACAAACGCTAGTCCATAAAGTTTAAATTCCACTGCTGATGATATTCCTCCATGCCACCGTCTCAATCCATCCAGAAATACTTTACATTGATATATCATATTTAGTGCATTATTTTGAGTCTGTGTTTGACCAGACACTATTCTCATGTCCTCTGGCTCCAAAGGACAGTTGAGAAGGATCAGAGTGTCTGATATGCCCAACAGTCCATCACATGACGAGCACTATACTCTTTTGCAGATATGTGCATTATTACTTTTCGTGTATAAATGGCATCCTGGTTGTTGTGATGTACCTCCTGGCTGGTTCCCTCCGTCTTCATCATCTTATTTTCCTGGCGAAGACTATGGTTTTAGTTTATATATGTGTGTCTGTATGTATCTAGAGGTCTTAGTTTATATATGTGTGTCTGTATGTATCTAGAGAAGCCTGGTTGAATGGCACCAGAGACTTGCTGTTGCCCCTTCTCCTGTTCATTAAAATAGTACTTCCATGTGAAGTCCAGAAGCTGGACTTTTGCTGTCAGAGGTGAAGATTGCCCATGTCTTTGGGGTACTTGGCCACAGTTGAGAGCTCATCCTCAATTCTGCACTCGACTACGCCAGAAATTTGGAAACTTACACCTAATGAATTTGAATATTTCTTGACGAATAAATTTGAGATTTCACTCATCATGTAAGTTTGCTTCGCTGCTGAGACAGATGTACACTTGCAGAGTTTTTTGGTCTATGAAAGCTTTTGATCCCGGAAGGCATCCGCATATGCACAAGTGAGAATTATAAAGAATAGACAGGCACACTTGGTGTGTTGCTTGGAAAAGAAAGTGTTATAGGCAAATTAAAGAAAATTGCTAAGCTCTTTAAAAAACCAGAATAGCTTAATTCTTGAAAGAGTACAGCAGTGGTCAAATGAGGGAAACTATGACAACAACATAACTAGTATACTACTTTCACAGGGGCAAAACATTAAAAAAAACATGTAAGATTTAAGATATTTGTTAAAAGAATCTTTTGACTAAACATAGCAAGTAAAAATCACATATTAATTCCTCTTCATCATGCACCATGTTGATTCATCATCATCATGTGCCATGCTGACAAGCACGGGTGGTCATGGTTCACTATCTCACACAATCTCACACAATGGTTTCACTATCTCACACAATGTTCACTATCTCAACACAATCTCACACAATGGTTCACTATCTCACACAATCTCACACAATGGTTCACTATCTCACACAATCTCACACAATGGTTCACTATCTCACACAATCACCTGTGTCTCGGATCTGGTCGGTTCTTGTCCCGGTTATGACAAGATGGCACATGATGATGGATGATGGCAGGGATACACGAATTACCTTGGTACCTTTGATTGTTCATGTCCATTGTCCATGACACTTTATAATCAGTATTTTGTTTCCTCTGCAGGTTGTGACGTCTGTATGCCCTGCCACAATAAACCAATAGCTCAAGTTACTACAGTAAGTTTCATGTATATTTATCATTATTTAATTGCTGTCTCACTGATTCAAGTTACTAGTTATTTCATTCAAGGTTTTTAGAATACCACACAAAGTACATAACATTAGCTAGCACGTTTGCAAATGTTTGCAAATACCCTCGACTGCCAGAATAACTAGCACTGATTGCCTGGAAGAGGCTAATGAAATTAGAATATTATATACAATTTTAAGGAAGAGACAAAAAGCTTTCCTTGGTCATGTTATAACAAGAGAGGCATTGGATAATATCCTGACAGCTGTAAAGATCAGTGGGACAAGAAAGAGAGGCAGACCAAGAGAAATGATGCTGGATGAACTTAGGCAGTGGCATGCATGAAAATCATCAACAGAGTTGACCCGAAGCACCAAAGACCAAGATCTGTAGAAAGTCATGAACACTACATCAGCTGGCAAGGCATATGCTGATGATGATATATGTAAATTAATTACATTGGATTTGTTCCCAACCTATTAGAGAATCAGACTCAGCCATCACACCTAATGTTTAACGTAGCCATATCAGAGCTGCAGTGACTGATCTATCTCTTTGTCTCATTCTGGATTTTTCCATATATCATGGTTTCACATCCTCAACAGGGTACCCCAGCTGATTATGAAAACAGCTATACAAGCCACAAGAGCCGCCTGGGAAACTTGGGCAGATGTAAGTTGTTAATCTTCATAGATTTGATGTTGCTGTTTTGGTCATCATCATCATGTTCCACTTTTACCATCAAGTGTCGTCAGGTGGAATCATTTTGGTATTGATTATGAAAAGATAATCTTACTGCAGATACTCTTGTAGGAGTGTGAAGTGTTGACTTTCATATCTACACCTAGTTATTGCATAATGAGTGGAGTGCCCAGTTCCCTTCTTGCCGCTGTTTCTAGTTTCTCAAAATTTCTTAATATTACCCAGGGCTAATTTAATAAATGCTGGGAATACCTCAGAGTCACATTCTTTGGGAAAAGATCCTGCCACAACAGAATAATGAACCTAGATCAGTGTCTTGTAAGTCAGATACAGTAACCATTGTGCCACTCCAGTAACTAGTCTTTTTAGATTCCACAAAAGGTTAAGTTTGTCAGCACTTTATATTTAAATGCCCCGTTGAACCTTTCACATTTTGGTGTGTCCTGTATTAAGGGAAGTCGTGGTAGCATAGTAACTAGATTCATGCTGGCCAGGTGTCATGAGTTCAATCTATATCCAGATTTGAATTTTTAAAATGGATTCGACCCAGTCTAAAATGGTTACCATGAAATCTCTTGGAAGTAAAAGGGGGCTGGTGTTACACTGACCTGATCACCCACTGAGTGCCAGTTGGCCTTTACAAATATGAGCTTAGCCCCATAAGCCCAATGAACTTTAAAGTGTGGAGAAGGGTCCTTGACTTATTTACTAGTATTATGTTTCAATGATGTACGTATTTCTTTCTAGTTATAAGTATGTACTATAAACATTTCTGCCTCTCTGGCTTTTTAAAAATTTGAAGTATTTATCAAAACCAGATATTTCCTAATATTTTCTGTAGCTAATTAGAATGTTGGGGTGGCTAGGTCTGGTACTTGTGACTCAATTCAGATCCATTTTGGCGAGATTTTCAGCTTAAAGGGTGCAGTCAAAAATCATAAGGAGCCATATTGGAGAGTAGAGAGCCTGATGAGCCAGGGGAATATTGTGTATGAGCAAGAAAGTGTGAAAGTCAGACCTTGTACCCGCTCTTCATCCAGTTTATTGCTACACCTACACTTGTCAGCTGTTCAGTATGACTGAGCGCCTAGGAGTATACCAGGAGTGCTGTGAAGTCTCATCTTAGTAACGATACTAATAGTTTAAAATATATTTCTCTCTCCCTCTCTCTCTGTCTCGTGTACACGCACACACACACGCACGCATGCACACAGAGAGAGAGTGAGTGAGTTATTATTATAATAAATTATCTATTATTCTTGAAACAGATGTAGAGAAAATGCTTAGTTTGTGGCTGTTCTGGTCTTAGGGCTGGCATCTTATAATATTTTTCCACAGTGCACATATATTGGTTTCTAAGCAAAATATTATCTATGTTTTTTTAACAAATCTATTTTGGCAGATTCCAGCCCCTAGGAGAGGAGAAATTGTTCGCCAAATTGGAGATGCTTTCCGATTAAAAAACACCTACTTGGCAAATTAGTAAGTTTATGTGCAGAGTATAATTATTAGGGACGTTTATTTGAAACCTGTTCCAATGGCTTTATTACAAAAGCATGAAAGAAACATTAACAGGTGTGGTAGTAATTAAACAAAGCATTATTTTGAATGAATTATGCACCATGGTTGGTCAGAAGAAGTCGCCGTAGGCATTCAGGCAAGCATCCCATTGCTTAGGTAGGCGGCAAATGCCGTCCGCAAAAAAGGATTGTGGTTGCTCACTGAACCAAGTGTTTACCGTGTTCATTACATCTGCATCTGTGTGAAATCGTTGCCCCTTGAGAGCTTTTTTAGAGGTCCGAACAAATGAAAATCACATGGTGACAAATCAGGACTATAGGCTGGATGTTGCAGAATTTCCCACTTCTTCCTTGCTAATGCTTCCTGCACAATCTTTGTGACATGCGGACGAGCATTATCGTACAACAAAATCACACACGAGAAAGCATGCCGGGTCGTTTATTCTTGGTGGCTTTTTGCAGCTTGTCTAGTGTTTGCAAGTAGTGGGTAGAGTTGATGTTGACACCAGGTTCTTTCAAGTCGGCCAACAATAGTCCTTCATGGTCAAAAAATGTGCTCAGCATAACCTTACCAGCGGAAACCTGTAACTTGAATTTGTCCATGCTTCCATTGCATGCTCTCTGTTTTGCTGCTCGGCTCAAAATGGTGACACCATGATTCATCGCCTGCCACTATGCGGAAGAGAAATGCATCACCCTCCACTCTGTAACACAGCAAGTGGTTCAAACACCATCCCATGCGTTCCTCTTTTTGGTGGTCGGTCGACATCCGTGGTACCCATTGTGAACACGCCTTCCTATATTGCAGTTTCTTACGAACAACCTTTAGAATTGTCCCAATTGACACATCAAATTCTTTCGCTAGCGAACGTATGCTTCGATAACGGTTCATCTGTACTGCTGCATCAATTTTGGTGATGGTTTTTTCTGTTTGCAACAATATGCACTTGACCCGGCCATCAAAGATCTGTCGTTAACTGACGTCCTTTCCGAAACATTCGTGCCCAGTCTGTCACTGTTATCTTCGACACACATTTGTTACCGTACGCTGCCTGCATTCTTCGATGAATGCCCACTGGTCGACATCCTTCAAATGAAAGAAACTGAATCACCGCTCCTTGAGCTTCTTTGGACGGATTTTTTATCAACCCGGCCATTTTCTCAACGGTCAGAAACAGAACTTATGGGATGATAAGCACGTACTCTTTATTCATTGGTCAGTACTTATGACATGATCATGTCCAACGTACGCAATTACCCGCGGTGCGGCACAAACAGATTTCAAATGAACGCCCCTTATATTTTGAATAGGAAGTGTTTGAAATGTTTTGCAGATAGTACTGGATACAAATATGTGAACAAAATAATTAATAATGGTTAGCAGAGTGAAGGAAAAGCATATACAAATATTCACACACACACACACACACACACCCCCCCCCCCCCCCCCCCCCCCCCCCCCAGAAAAAAAGTTTAAAATGTCACAACTTACACACTTAGATTAAGGGAATTGGTCACCTATGAAATTTCACACCGCTGCAGCAGTATTTGCTTTAGGACTGAAGTTGATGTACTCCCATGGTAAAAAACTGTAATTGGAGTGGAAGTGTGAGGCATTCACACATTCTAGGTCATGGCATCATGAGGTATGATGGTCAGTTACCTTGCTTGCCGTATACTTTCCCAGAAAATTCTTCAAATTATCTCGTGCACATTTTACAAACTGGGTTGATAGGTTTAAAAAAAAACAACAACCCTAACATTGCTAGGGATTGAACCCAAACCATTGGCTTCATCAGCAAGCACACTATGCCACTGCTGTTGAATTACCTTCACAGGGTGTCCCTGGCAAAGTGGTCTAGTCTTCTGCTTCATGCTGTGAAGTTCACTGCTTTGTTTTTGGACATAACATTCTGACCACGAGAGCAATCTTTCCAGAGATCAGTCCAATTTTGGTAAAACCAGGTGCCCGTAACCGCTTTGAATGACCATACCTTTTTGTATAGTAATAATTATCTCAAAGGACAGCTAGTATAATTAACATTCTCATAACTGGTATGTTACATCTACTTTAGCTACCTATAATTGCCATGTCAAAAATAGTTTTAGTGAGTCATGCATTATTGATTATTGCACATTTTCCATGGATATATAATGCATGTTGTTTCAGTTGTTGTTGTCTAAAATTAGTCATAAGTAACAAATGAATTACATAATGTATGAGAGCAGAGAGAAAAGGGCAGAATGTCAGATGGGACTGCATTCCCAATTCTTAACAATTAGAAAATAACATTCGTTTGTTGTTCATTTTCCATGCAACCATGGTAAATTGCAGATTTAGCATCCATTTTTGCATTATAACTACATTTCAGATCTCACTGGAGATGGGCAAGATTTTAACAGAAGGTGAAGGTGAAGTGCAGGAGTATATTGACATCTGTGATTATGCTGTTGGGTTGTCGCGTATGTTTGCCGGTCACATTTTCCCGTCAGAGCGTAAGTGCTTTCTTTTTCTGGCTTGCAATTTGTAGTAAAGAACCAGCCATGTTAGTAGCCAGGTGTCAACATTTGGTTTGGCTGTATTATTCACCACGATTGGGGTCTCCGTGGCAAAGTGGGTAAGCCACATTCATCGCGCTCTGAAGGTTTTGGATTCAATTCCAGGCTCTGTCATTCTGTTCACGAGTTCAGTTTTTTCGGAGATCTCTGGAGGTCATCGCTGAAGCTACGGAGTTTGTGCTTTGTTTTGTGTGATGCTTTTGGCAGACTGCCCTTCAGAAAGAGACCGAGCAATATGGGATAAAATCCCGGTGCAGTGAAGTCAATATTCTCACCTTTAACCCCCTCTACACCTTTATTCATCAAGATTCCTTGTTAGAAATGAATCTGCATTTTACATATGAAAAGAATTAGTTGCATATCCTGTACAGGAAGTAGCAGTTAACTCCTATGTATTTTTTACTGTTTGTGATTTCTTGGCAAGTTTATGTTCAGTAATTTGCCATTGCTTTCTCAATGACTGAAACTCATACTTTTGTATGTTTCGAAAGCGGCTTGCAGGATTACTAATTGCATTCCTAACCTTTTCACAACAATTCTGCCATATGAAGAAAAGTGGTAAATAATGAGGTAAACAAACTCCTAGATTAATACAGGTAAAATGACAGAGATAGACAAAGTAACATACGTTGCTGGGATTATTGCTAAGCCAGGAGGTTCTCTTGTCTTCTGCAGGTTCAGGACACTTGTTGTTGGAGCAGTGGAATCCACTGGGTGTTGTAGGTGTCATCACAGCCTTCAACTTCCCTTGTGCTGTCTATGGCTGGAACTCAGCGATTGCCATGGTCTGTGGTAATACCATGTTGTGGTGAGTGTGCAGAAATAACTGTTTCATCCCTTGAGTTTACTCCCTTGGGCATTGGGTTTAGGTCTTAATTTTTGTGCATCGCTCTCTGTGAACTCAAGCATAGTTCATACATGTGCTACTATTTCTCTGATTTCTGAGGTGTTTGAGCCTATTAATAAAGATATTAAATAGCATATTCACACCAGCCATGTGCTACACAAAATCAACACCTGCGAGATGAGATGCTTGAGAGGAGCTGCCAACATAACTTCCCAAGACTGAGTATGAAATGATGTTATCATACAGACTGTGGTATCAACACCTTATGGCACACATATTGAAAGGCGGAAGATGACATAGTTGCCGTCTCAATAGAATGCAACACCATCCACTACCAGCACTGGCACTACATCAAAGAAGATCTTATACGAGAGCAAGAAGATGCCCAAGAAGAAAATGGATTGACGACATCAAAGGCATTGTACAATCACATGAAATGACGGTATCTAGTACCACTCATGGGGCGCTGGAACTTCATCTTTTGCTCCCCATGACACTTGATGGCAAAAGAGGAGGAAGATGATGATGATGTTGAACAATGAATACCTAAAACCCCTACAGGAAGCATGATCAATCTAGGCCTAATTTCTTCCCTCGGAGTATTGGATTGGAGTCTTGAAAATCAAATATTGCATAATCACACATACAATGTATATTTTTTTCTGTGGGTAGCTTTTATAACTTTGAAATTTAGCCTGGGCAGCAACATGATAAGCCTACTCATTTCGATTGCCAGCTCACGAGGGATTTTTAATGTGCTCACAGGTTCTGAAGTTTTTCACCCTTTTTGAGATTAGGTACCAGCTCTCTAGATCATAACTACTTTCAGCCTTTGTGTTAGGAAAATGTTACTTCTTAACTGGGGATTGCACCTGGGCTTTTATATTGCAAGCCACTACAGTATTCATTCTGCGAGCCTTAGTCTTCTTTTTCAGCCTGTTATCTCTCTTTCCTGTACTCTGCTGTCTCAAGTAGTTGCTTCCATGGATTCCTCATGTTCCTAGAGAATAGATTCCTTCAGCAACTAGTTGAATTATATTTATGTTCTTTTGTAAACACTTGTTCATGATTGGTTGAATTTTTTTCAGCCATTGTTTTCTAAAGGTTGATGTAGTCCATGGAGAGAGAGAAAGAGAGAGTATGTATGTGTGTATGTATAAGTAAATGTTTGTTAGTGGGTTTGTGGTTGTGAGTGAGTATATGTGTATGTGAGTTTGTTTGTTATTGAGTGAGAGTTTGTGGAAATGATGTAAGTTTGCATTTAGGTATATATGTATGTGTTTATGCATGTGCGTGCGTATGTGTGTCTGACTCCCCGCCTGTCTCATAACATGGTAATATGCATTGTTCATGTTTACAACATTCATTTGACAATGTCTTTTTCCAATGTGAATGTAACATCCACAATTGATGAACAAAAGATGAGTGATTAGAAGGGTGCAATGTAAGACGGGCCTGCTTGCCCAATTTGTAACCCTTTGAAAATAAAGTTTGTTCGTTCTTAGTCACGACTTATGAACACTTGGTGGGTTACAGTGGCACTATTCTTTCCTTGCCATGTGGGCTTCAGTAACATATGGGCTTTAGTTAGACTGTTTTTTAGTAAGCCAACATTATTGTCTGTAACTCAGATATAGTGCAAAAGTGATTATTTATGAGTATCATTGTTATTATAATTGTTATATTTGTCTGATTACACAGGAAAGGTGCACCATCAACTTCGTTGGTGAGCATTGCTGTGACCAAGTAAGTCGATCATTAAAGTATTAGTAATTCTAAACACACTAGACACTAGACACAATGTCATGCAATATGGTCTTGTTATATACTGTACACCACCTGCAGTGACATGTGGTTTGACCTGAGTAGAGTAAAGGTTTATTTCTTCCTGTGCCTTGCCGACTGGCATGGGCAGTCATCTGTGGAAATCCTTAACTTTCTACAACTGTTTATCAGTTGATGCGCCGGCATGTTTTTATATCATGACATAAACTTAAACTTTCTACAACTGTTTATCAGTTGATGCACTGGCATATTTTATCATGACACAAAACCTTAACTTTCTACAACAGTTTATCAGTTGATGCGCTGGCATGTTTTTATATCATGACACAAAACCTTAACTTTATACAACTGTTTATCAGTTGATGCACTGACATATTTTTATATCATGACACAAAACCTTAACTTTCTAAAACTGTTTTTCAGTTGATGTGCTGACATGTTTTTATATCATGACACAAAACCTTAACTTTATACAACTGTTTATCAGTTGATGCACTGGCATATTTTTATATCATGACACAAAACCTTAACTTTCTAAAATTGTTTTTCAGTTGATGTGCTGACATGTTTTTATATCATGACATAAAACCTTAACTTTCTACAACTGTTTATCAGTTGATGCACTGTCATATTTTTATATCATGACACAAAACCTTAACTTTATACAACTGTTTATCAGTAGATACACTGACATATTTTTATATCATGACACAAAACCTTAACTTTCTACAACTTTATCAGTTGATGTGCTGACATGTTTTTATATCATGACACAAAACCTTAACTTTATACAACTGTTTATCAGTTAATGCGCTGACATGTTTTTATATCATGACACAAAACCTTAACTTTCTACAACTGTTTATCAGTTGATGCGCTGACATGTTTTTATATCATGACACAAAACCTTAACTTTCTACAACTGTTTATCAGTTTGATGCGCTGGCATGTTTTTATATCATGACACAAAACCATAACTTTCTAAAACTGTTTTTCAGTTGATGTGCTGACATGTTTTTATATCATGACATAAAACCTTAACTTTCTACAACTGTTTATCAGTTGATGTGCTGACATGTTTTTATATCAGCAGCCATCAAACCCTCATTTTGTAGGCCTGGATCCATGGAGGCCAATCTTTCCTTCAGTAGGCATCAAACCCTCATTTTGTAGACCTTGATACACGGAGACTAATCTTTCCTTCAGTAGGCATCAAACCCTCATTTTGTAAACCTTGATACACGGAGACTAATCTTTCCTTCAGTAGGCATCAAACCCTCATTTTGTAAACCTTGATACACGGAGACTAATCGTTCCTTCAGTAGGCATCAAACCCTCATTTTGTAAACCTTGATACACGGAGACTAATCTTTCCTTCAGTAGGCATCAAACCCTCATTTTGTAAACCTTGATACATGGAGACCAATCTTTTCTTCAGCAGGCATCAAACCCTCATTTTGTAGGTCTGGGTACACGGAGGCCAATCTTTCCTTCAGCAGGTATCAACCCATTATTTTGTAAACCTGGATACATGGAGACCAATCTTTCCCTCTGTTAGCAAGCGTCAAACTCTCATTTTGTAGACCTGGATACACCAAGGCCAATCATTCCTTCAGCCTGCTTCAAACCCTCATCCGACTGGAGTCATGACATCAGAGCAGTTCCCTATAACTTCGCTAATGCGCCCACTTTGATCATACCCGCCATTATTTCACACATATTCCAGCTTTTCTCTTGACGTCTTCTGAACAATTACGTGGTTGCATATGCTTCTTCACAAAATATGTGATACTTGTCTCAAAGGTCGCAAACATGAAACATTTATGGAGCCTGTGAGTGAATCACATATTTTATTTCATTCTGCTGTTATACCGTATGTAGTCACTGTAGTATCATTTCCGTTTGTGTGTTGCTCGTTTAAAACGTTGTTGATGAAGGTATGCTACATCATATTCTGTTTCATGCACTGTATTTTGTTAAGCTTCCCTATGCTTTTTATTTTCCAATATTTTACATTTCTTACTGTCAGGTCTTAGTCATATATGACTGAGCTACACTATAACAATAGACAGTACTGGTCTAGGATGGAAGCTCCCACAGGCGGACAGTTAAAGCATTGCTTTGCTGATCTGGCAGCTTCTAGATGAGATGCAATGATATAAGCCAGGCAATAAATCATGCAACATATTGTTTGTAGCTTCTATGCTTAGAATAACAAATGTTTTTGTTAGAAAATGTCCTGTCACTTGCAATTAAGAAAAACTAAAGTCTTTGGGGTGTCATTGTTAGTAAAACTATAACACTCTTAAATGTTGTGTCCTTTCTGTCTAGAGTGGTCACTGAAGTGCTAGAAAGTAATCAGATCCCTGGTGCTGTGTGTTCTTTGGTCAGTGGAGGAGCAGACATTGGGTTAGTATTACACACTAATGGTATTCCTGACTTGATTGTTATATACATTACTGTGATTATGTAATGTGTGTAGATGTGTCAATGGTCATGTGAGTCTGCATGACTATGTGATATGTGTAGTTATGTGGGTCTGTAGCTGTGTGAATGTATATTGTGTGAATGTATATTGTTTTGATAATCTGCATTATTATGTGAACCTGGTTAATTGAGTCTGGTTATTTGAAACTGGTTGTGAACCAGCTTGTTACAGTGAGCTTCATAGTTTAGTGAAGCATTTTTTATTTAAAATGATATTTACATTTACATTGGCACCTTTCCGTCTTGACAGACGATAGTTTGGTACATTGTGCTTCAAAAAGGCTTAATAACTGTCATATGGCAATAACTACGATCCATGGCGGTGGCGAGTGTGGCTGGTAAGGCCAATTCTTGCTGCAAATGTTTGCCCACAGTAGGTGCATGTGAAAACATGGTCATTTCCACCATTTTGCACCATCTTACGTCTCTCACGCTCCGTGTGTGCTTTATCTGCAATCATTTTCTCCTTTGTCTTTATTCCATTTCTGATAGTTGCCCTCCATGCAACACGTTCAGCGGCGACGTGCTCCCATTGTGCATTATCAATGCCTGTATCAATCATGTCCCGCTTACACACATCTTTGTATCGTAGTAGAGGCCGACCCTGAGATCTCCTACCCGTCTATAATTCACCAAAAAAGATGTCCTTTGGTATTCTACCATCATCCATCCTCCTAACGTGTCCTATCCATCTAAGTCTATGAAGACTGAGCATGGAATACACCGTCACACAACCTGATCTTCCAATACTTCAGTATTTGTGATTTTGTCTTGCCACTTAATACCAAGTATTCTTCGCAGACACCGCATATGAAAGCTGTTTTAAACGTTTCTCTTGGCGTGAGTAAGTTGTCCAGGTTTCACTGCCATAAAGAAGAGTACTAAGGACACAGGCTTGGTAGACGAGGACTTTTGTTTTGGCAGTAAGCTTCCTGTACTCCCAGACTCTTTTTGCTAACATGTTCAAAATGATATGCTTGAAAGATAATGTTTTATTTTTTAGAAATTACTGTTTTAGAAATATGTCTTCAGAATTAAATGCTTGTGAGGATAACATTTGTTGAATGAAATGTTCAACAATTTAAACTTGTTGGAATAGAATACTTGAATGATGTAATCTTTTGTTTGCTACTTACCAGAACACTGATGGCTAAAGATGAACGAGTCAACCTCGTCTCCTTCACAGGCAGTACCCCTGTAAGTGTCGTACTGTGTGTGAACAATTGTTGCATGTCCTTTTACAGGATGATGAAATTAATCCCAGCATGTTTTAGCCATTTGTGATTTTTCTAGGTGATTATATCCACCATAAGGACCAGGAGTCCACCTAAGGTGATAATAGCGAAATATGCCAGCTATTTGTTGTGTAATCTTTGTTTCAATATCAGCTATTACCAGGTGGGAGGAAAGTATTTGGTGTTGATATTTCTAGGCATTCAAAATTAAACGCTCATGTTCTGGACAGTAACTTTACAAAACTGTTTCATTTAAAGATTACAGATGAGAGGACCAACTTCGTTGCACAAGGTTTTACCCTATCTGATGTGGTCTCTTTTTGCAGAGTGACAAGCCACTTACTGAAAGCATGACACAAAATATGAACTCGGCTTCAGTGATGACTCACTTGGGTCTCCAGAAATACTGCTGCACTCATGGTCTGAGTGACACAGTCTGAAAACGAACCCACAACCTTCAGAGTGAGACATACAGCTTGACCATTTCAACACTGAGGGTAAACCTGAAGCTTTCGAAATGTGGTTACGTGGACAAATAGAAGGAACATCATGGCATGAGGAGAAACCAAACAAAACAGTATTACAAACACTGGGATTGAAGAAAACATTACAGAATGATATGGTGAAGAGGAGGAGCAGCTGGCAGAGTGGCTTAAATGTCTGATTCTCATTCAGGAGACCCAGGTTCAAATCCTCAGTGAGGTGTGGATTTGTTTCTGTTGAGGGCAGACAGAAAACCCTAACTGGCATAGTTTGCGGCAACTGCACTAGCCAGATGGCCTTAACCCTTTACAGGGCAGACGCTTGTCCGTTTTGTAGCCCTGAACGGGCAAGATTTTTTCAGGTTCTGTAAAATTTCGGGTCGCGTTAGTAAAAACATCACAAATAAGGTGTTAGTCAACCGATTTTAGTTAAATAAACAACATAATGAAGGGAAAAGCATGCAGAATATGTTACTCACGTGATTGTTGCCGGTAATCCACATATAAACACAAATATTTACGAAATACGGCATGTTGTTTGTGATTTTCCGTCATCTATACAGCAATTTACAAACACATTTTCAGAATCATAATCACTTTCTTTAAAGTCCGACTCACGACTGCTAATGCAAAGTAACGCTTTGCACTGATATCTAGCTTCTATTAATAATCAACTTCGTGCCCTTTAATGTCATTTAAATTTAACAGAGCGAAATCTCGGCTATCACTTGAAGAATCGCTGAAATCCATTTTGTAAAACAGTGTAAAAATCCCGAAAACTATCAAAAAAAGTCCGCAAAAGTCTGTTCAAATTCATTGTAGCGCGTTTACAATGGGATGCTCAGCCGTGCCCTGTACTAGTCTTTTCCCCCTTGCACACCACTCATTAACTCACCAACTCCCTAACAGAGATGGTGCTCTGTTACAATAGCCACATTACAGTCGACCTTCAGTCAGATGACACTTGATGATGATGATTATTTTCTTGAATTTTGTTTTCTTTTAATATTATTTATAAGCCAACTTTTGCCTTTATAATTTGTTCATCAGGTTGGGCACAAAGTTTCGTTGATGGTCCAGGAAAGATTTGGTAAGTGAAGGTTTAACTGCCTGTGAGTTAAACAGTTGTGTCATGATTTCTGTTTTTCTTTGACTGTCAGTTGGCCACCACATTGGAAGAGTAGTGGTGATCTAAATGACTGCTGTAAATATCTAGTTATTAGTCTTTGTGACTCATTGAAAAAAGTTTGTTTGTTTGTTCGTTCATTAGTTTTCTTTGTGATGTGCTGAATTAGACGTCACTTGGCACAGGCATTATCTTTGATTTTGTGTCCAGTTCACGTCTGCAAGGTCTTAAGTCTCTCAATCACTCTAAAGCACAGAGGACTACGAAAGATGGAGATATATACTAGGTCTCAGTTTTAATTTCTCTTCTAATTCAAAGGCAGGGCAGTAGCAATGAGGACAGTTATATATTTCTCTCCCGCTTCCTCATTTGGCTTAAAAGGGATGTTGGTTCTGTATCCATTTGCAACAGAGCTGCAATATTTACATTTGTGGCTGACACATCCCACATCAGCCTCACATTTTGGGGATCCTTTTTCAGCCCCTACTCACACTGCCAGACAGCAGTGATACTGTCTGATTCCAGGTCCATCACTTTGGGGTGGAGTAGGATCTTGGGCAGCTCTGGTGGTAAGCAGTCAAACTTTGAGTTGCTGATTACATTATATTCCTAACCATATGCAAGAAGATGTATTCTGTACCAGAATGTTAGCCATGCATTCCTTCATGAAGCAAATGAAATCTGCCAATTGATTAGAGAAATTACATGTAGACAGTCAAGAGGTTTTGGGGACATGTTGTTTGAAGAAATAAAATTGTACACTCAGTGATAACTGGTCAATTAGATGTCAGGAGCTTGAGGAAGACAAGAAGATAAACACATATTGTTTGCTCTAATAGCATCATCAAGACCTGAGTACAAGTACACAGACCTGATCCGAGACTGGTAATTGTGTGAGATGGTGAACAATGTTTGCCTGCATCCAACTAAACAAACCAAATAATGAACAGTGTTTACCAGTTAGTACTAATAAATGTTCAGTAATTGATCAAGCAGTGAAGTCAGGATTCTTTTCATGAGATGTGAGTTATTTTCCCCAGTAAGACAGAATTGTTTTTTTGTCTGAGGTAAAAAAAACAATACCAATATGAGCAGTGTATGGCAACTTCCTGGACAAGCAAGTCTTTGATTCTCTGCCCTCTACAAAAATCTCTCGAGCAGGCATAAGCAAGGGCACCCATTTTTTTTATAGTACTGATAAATTGCAATACTTTAAGTGACAGCTTGTGAATTTTATTTTATTGATTTTGTTGCAGGGAAATTTTTGCTAGAGCTTGGAGGGAATAATGCCATTGTTGGTAAGATGTTGCACATAATCATAGTTGAACACGCTAGTTTTTTTTTTTTTTTTTGAATAATTTTTGCAAGTATTCTGTGAGTAAGATGTGTGTAATATCTGTCAAGACATTTGATGCAAAAAACGGGAAAACCACATCATCTTTGAAAGAATAGGTTTATGAATAAAGAAGAAGTGACATGTTTAGAAACTTATCAGTCACCGGACTGAATAACCTGACAATTATAATTTGTCTTGAACAGTTAAAACGAATGACAACTTGTTTTGCTGGTAGCTTTGTTCTTTCAGCAGATTAGTTTGTTTACAATGTATACCATCTTTTCTCTTCTTAAGCATTATTGTTGTTATTTCTTTCAGTCTTGGGTTCTCCATGCATCGGGTCATTCTTGTATTATTTTCACTTTTCATTTAAACTGTCTTGAATTGTTCAACAATCTTTTTTTAAAGTAAATTCCTGTGGTCTCCAATGTTTTCATTTGACCCACTATACCACATTTCCCTGATTCACAAACACATGCTAAAGTACACTCCATGTCAGATTTACATTTCTGTATGTGATCCCCACTGACCACCATTTGCTACAAATACAAAGAGTTTTCATTTCTTTAGTGCATTGTGTGACTGTTGACACCTGCAGCAACTCTGCTACAGTCAGATTTAAAGGTTATCATCATCCAGTGCCTTGCCGGCTGGAGTGGGTGATCTTGCCTCTCCACAAATTACGATCTCCGACATCATGGATCAATTTGTTTGTTGACTCTCTTCCATGCCATGACACAAGAATGTCGAGAATCTTCTCACGCTGTTTTCCTTTATCTCTCTTTTGTGCAAATCTTTCCGGTTGTCACTACAGCTTTTGTCTTCACATAACGTGGCCAAAACAATAAGAACTGCCTCTTTCTGATGTTTGTTTAAAGGTTAATAGGTAATACATAATCAGTTTCAGAGTAGTTTGGGAAAACCCATAGATTCTCAATCCCCCTCAGCAAATGTCACAGTGTGTGGATGCTGAGTGATTCCTTAATACATTGGTTTATTCTCTCATCTCTCCTTGCTGGAACCAAACATCCTAAACGCTTTCTCAAGCAATTTACCATGTGAGAATAGCTATTTTCTATGTGTATCTAACAATGCATGACACATCATTTGTTTCTTTTATATTTAGTTTGAGCATGCTGAAGAAATCTGTCTAGACAGTTTAACATGCAGTGTATGTTGGGAGCCACGGTAGTGTAGAGGCAAGACACTTGCCAGCTATCCCAGTGATCATGGGTTCGATCTACATCTTAGTGGATTCAAATTTTAAAAAAGTTACTTGGGACGCCAGGTCGGCTCAGCCTAAAAATGAGTACCAGGAGATGTTTGGGAAGTAGAAGCGGCCGGCGTGACACTGGTCACATGATCCCTGGTTGTAAAAATGTGGGTCTAGCACCATATGCCTTACGGCGTGTAGAAGGGTCTTTTACTGGCTTACTATAGTATGTGTTGTCTGTTTGAAAGTAATACACTCATGTCCGTTTCATTGTGGTTGTTGTTCCTCTTAGGCATCAGCTGTGAATCCTCTGGAATTGAAAGAGTTAGTCGTATAAAATGTAACAGTTACACGGTTTTGTAAAATGTCTTGATGATCTGTAAAAAGTCCCCCATGCCCATAGTGTGTTTTCCAGATCTTCACTTGAAGCCAACAGGTCCTCATTGCCTTAACATTCAAGCATGATTTGGACAGCAGATGCATGTAAATCCTGGCAAGAAAGATATCTGGCACCAATTTTACCACATCCATTCATGTTTTTTTAAAATTAATTCAAACTGTTTATGCATTTTATTTTTGTATCTAAATATTTTAAAATGTCTAAACATTAAATGTACGTCTACAGTCAATGAGGATGCTGATATCAACATGGTTGTACGTGCGGCACTGTTTGCATGTGCTGGCACAGCAGGTCAGAGATGTACAACAACTAGGAGATTGGTGAGTTGTCATTGCCATTGTGTCCTCCCTTCAGTTGTGATGTTTGGTTTCTCTGTTAATTATACTTGCCAGCTTTCTGGTTGAGCTTTATTGTCAGCATGACTTCAAACTGCGAACATTGTCTGTTTCCACCAAGATCCACAAGCGAAGCAAAGAACAGCGACACTGTAATCTCCCATGCATGTCATTAGAGGCAACAAAGGAGGGTTGGTGTGAGACTGACTACCTCATTGGGTAGAAAGCTTTAGCTGTACTGCACAATCCTGCTAATCATGAGCAAGTCTACAAACACTTTGCATGATTTATTTCAGTGCATATACTTCATTGGGAGATGAAAGACAGCAGAAGAGGAGGACTGTCTGTTTCCATCTCATCTCTGATAACTGTTCTCCAGTACTTGGCATTTAAGAAAGAGCTGATATAAGCTCGCCCTCCCGTGCCCATGGTCTAGGGTTCAACCTACATCAGGAAGGATCTAATTGTAAAGATTGACCCAGCCTAAAATAGGCACCAGGGAATGCCCTTGGAAGTCAAAGCGGACAACATATTGACCCTGGACAGATTTGCGGAGAGACAGACACATAAAGATAGGCAGAGAACATTCTTGGCAGTCCTGTCTCATTTGTAAAGAAGAGTGTCGGCGCACAGATTGATACATTAGGCTGGAGATCACCAGATGTGGAGAAGCATGATCACCAATGCCAATTGGTAAGGCACTTGAAGATGATATTGACCACCTCACCCATTGAACATCAATTGGTCTATAAAAATAGGACGCTAGCACCATAAACCTTGTACATCTCAGGGCGTGGGAAAAGGTCCTTTTGCCTACAATACACATCGCATGTTGTTCATTTTACATACACATAATGTTGACATAATGTTCTTTCTTCAAGATCCTGCATGAGAACGTCCACGATGAAATTGTGGAGAAGTTAACCAAAGCTTATGCCCAGCTCAGAGTTGGTGATCCAATAGAAGGTATGAGATACCTGGGAGTGTGTAAACATGAGATGTGGAGTTTATCCGTGAACAGTAATAATGATAGTGTTTTTAGTTGTCAGTAGGTTAAAGGGCCCCAGTTTAATTGATGTAGTGGATATATTGTATTAAGATGTGTGGTGTCAGGGACTGCTGGAAGATTGTGTTGATGATTGATGTCAGGGATGGCTGAGATATTCTATTTTAAATGTTTGATGACAGGGACAGCTGAAAAATTATATTTAAATGTTTGATGACAGAAACAGCTAGCAAATTCTATTTAGATGTTTCATAACAGAAACAGCTGAAAGATTCTATTTAGATGTTTAATGACAGCTGAAAGATTCTATTTAGATGTTTAATGACAGCTGAAAGATTCTATTTAGATGTTTAATGACAGATTCTACTTAGATGTTTGGTGACAGCTGAAAGATTCTACTTAGATGTTTGATGATAGGGACAGCTAAAAGATTCTGTTTATGTGTTATATTGAACCTGTTCTGCTGTATGGAAGTGATTCTTGGAATTTGAACAAACAAATTAAAATATTTGGATTTAACAGAGATTCTTTGGTCATGTAATGAGAAGAGTGGCATTGGACATCTTCATGACGGCTCAGAAGAGATCAGTGGGAGAAGAGATTGACTGAAAGTAATGGTGTTTTATGGTCTAAGAAGATGCCATGGAAGAATAGTATCAGAAGAATCTTGAACACCAAGAACTAAGTTCTATCGACACATGTGAACACCTATGCCACTTTGCATGCACAGGATGATTATGATTGGCTAACGTTTTAAACCATTCATTAAATATCTTGGAATGTAATATGCAGCAATACAGATATCAGAAAGAAGCAATGAACATTGCCAATATAATCCGAAAAGTTGGAGTTTCTTGTAATAGAATAGCTGGGTCAAGGAATAGAGAGTGGCAGTGAGAACAGAGCACTGCCAGGTATTATGACAGATATCATTGACAGAATGATTGAGCAACACTATATATCACTTTGTAGAGTTGACCACAGCTTCCAAGTGGACGAAGTGTGAAGTAGGTTCCAGGAAGTGTGTCGGGAGGTCAAGGCGGCTGCCCTGATACTGACCACATTGCCCCTGGAGTGCAGGTTGGTCTATACAAGTAATGGGTGTAGCACCTTGGCCCAGTACTTTTTGGGGCATGTGAAAGGCTGCTTTACTTACTCACTTTACTGTATGTCAGCAGATAAACTTATTAATGGAGAGAGATATCAGGGAGTGAGCATTGTTTAATATCTAGGTTCCTCATCTTCTGCATTCCAATAAAGAAGAGGTAATGTTCTTCATCTTCTGCATTTAGTTAAAAAAGAGGAGGTTTTTTCATCTTCTGTATTTCATTAAAAGACGGAAGAATTAAACCTGGGTTTGAAAGCACTGTCAAAGGAAATTCATCTACTGCATGTTTTGCCTGCTCTGTACATTGTTACATTACAACCAACATAATTTTTAAGATGCAAAGAAGAAAAGTCAGCAGGACACATCAACAAGCCAGTAAGGTCACATCAACAGGACACATCAACAAGCCAGCAGATCACATCAACAGGACACATCAACAAGTCTACAGGACAAGACCAGATAGTTTAGTTAACATGCAAATTTAAGATACTTTATGATGTTGTGACATATTCTTTGTTTCCTTTAGAGGGAACATTGTATGGACCCCTTCACAATGAAGATGCCGTCAAGAAATACACAGAAGCTGTCAAGGCAGCCATAGCCCAGGGAGGCAAGGTTGAATATGGTGGAAAAGTGAGTCCTTTCATTGTTGGATTCCTTGTGTTATAACTGTCATTGTTGGACATCATGTATTATAACTGTCATTGTTGGATTCCATGTATTATAACTGTCATTGTTGGACATCATGTATTATAACTGTCATTGTTGGACATCATGTATTATAACTGTCATTGTTGGACATCATGTATTATAACTGTCATTGTTGGACATCATGTATTATAACTGTCATTGTTGGATTCCTTGTGTTATAATTGTCATTGTTGGACATCATGTATTATAACTGTCATTGTTGGACATCATGTATTATAACTGTCATTGTTGGACATCATGTATTATAACTGTCATTGTTGGATTCCATCCATGTATTATAACTGTCATTGTTATATAGAGTTAACCTGAGTTGACTGCAAAAACTCTGTGATGTTCCATTTATATATTTTATATATATATATATATATATATATATATATATATATATATATATATATATATATATATATATATATATATATATATATATATATATATTTGTGATGTTTTGGCGAACGACCTATCTACTATACTCTTTGTTAGACATGAAACTCAACACACAGCTTCATAATCTCACACGATAGCTTGTATTTTGTTTATACATATTCATTCATTAGGTGAATAGTCTGAAGACTTGTATTGTTTCGACATACTCATAAACTTGCTATCATGAGAATAATGAGGTTTTTCCTTGCCTTCAACATCCACATCGGTGGTTTGCAATCTCGGCCTTTGGCAGCAATTTCTGGCCATTAGGGCAAGTGAGTTCCCTGCTCTGCTCAGGTACAGGGTTGTTCTCTTATTCCAGCCAAGACTCGGCCCCATCAGAGTTGCATTTACTGCATCTTGTTGTTTCCCATCCTTTACCGTGAGGACCATCAAGATCTGACATCGAACCCTTATTCAACATCACTTTGTCATTGTCAGTGTAATTTGCATGCATGTATATATCTATAAATGTTTGAACAAATCAAAAGTATGGAATCTGGCACATCTTGTTTATATTTGATTTATTACCAGTGTTTCTACAATCTTCAACAAAGGTGCAGTACAATTTTTACTCTAAGAAAATTAGGTGATTTGTCTGACTTGTGTCCTAATTATAAAACATTTCTTTATCTATATATCTTTCCATTCTTTTGTTCATCTCTACCTTTCTTGCTGTTGTAATGTTCTTTCATTATTTTGTTACTAAGGTAGCTTCCATCTTTCTGTTTTTCACCTGAATTGTTTGTGTTTGGCATGAATTACCAGTTGCTTGATGTACAACTAACTTATCTGGCTTGTAAAGGTTTTGGACATCCCTGGCAACTTTGTACAGCCAACCATCATCACTGGCCTGGCCCATGATGCAGCGATTGTCATGAAGGAAACATTTGTTCCCATTGTTTATGTTCTCAAATGTAAGGTAAGGCATCAGACAGGCATTTGATAAATTTATTCCATGTGTTTGTGTATTTTGAAAGTGCTTTTGTTTAAAAGATACCATCGTTTTCATTTCAATTTAATATGAGGAGTACAGTAAAGTAACATATAAGATGTACAGTAATTAATTATGAGCATTGCTAGTCATGGTGCCGGCTCCATGGCCAAGGTGTTAGCAGCTTTCTCCGCTAACCCCGAATACTCTCGTCACGTGACGCGACGAGAATTAGCAGTGGTTCGAATCGCAAAAGTGACTTATGAGAGTATGGAGCCGGTCGCTCAGAAAGTCGTGGCGTGCTGATGAGCGTAATCTAGCCTAGGAATCAACATACAGCTGAAAGATGCTGGTGTTGACCGCAATATCCTGAAACAGGATGGAAACGCGGGGGAAAAAAAAAATTGCTAGTCATGGGAGACGCAGTAGCACAGTAGCTAGCAATTTTGCCAGCCCAGTGGTTTTTTAAGGCAGGGTTTTTTCATAGACCTGCATTCCCATGTCTACCCGACCTATGAAATTTTTGGGAATTTTCTGGGTAGTAAAGATGGTCAGTGTGATGATTACCACATCACCCATCAATACATGAATGAAATAATGTATGGAATGAGAGAGACAAGAAGGCTGAATGCTAGGCAGGCCTGCAGGCCCAATTATGAACCTTTTAATGATAAAGTTTGCTCATTTATTCATCTCAATGCTGAGTGGTCTAAAAAGTGGAGCTAGCACCGATTATCAAATGTGCCTCATGTTGTGAATACGGGTTTCTGTTGCTTTTGCTTTATTGCTACAGATAACATTAAATTAGACTCTAAATCATAATATCCCAGTGGCACGTTCTGTGAAAAGGAGAGCCTTATTTTTAGTACTTGTCAACTGGTAAACAAAACGGGATGAAATGGAAGGCACTAGGATATGAGAACACGTGTAAAGTTAAGGGACATCTCTTGTCCTTCCCTACTTTCACATTCAGATATATTTCACATGACACCTGAGAGCTATGCCAGCTCTAGCACATATCTTCTTCTTAGCACATGTGTTTATTGTCACCACCGATTTAGCGTTTCCAGGGTACAATTTTCACATATCTGTTTTACAGTCCTGATTTCAAGGTGAACATTTGGTATAAATATTATTTCTGGTGTAAATATTATTTGTCAGAAGATACAATCTGGAACATCTTGTGACAACTGGAGAGATTTGTGGGAAGCGAGATAGAGGAAGACAGTGAGAAAAATTCTTGACTGTCTTGTGATCCATGCCATCGAAGATTGCAATATGTGGAGAAGCATGATTGCCCATGCCAGCTGGTAAGACACTTGATGATGATGATGATGATTTCTGGATTGTGATGTGTTCAGGTCATATAGCCACTATAGAAATCCCCCAAACAGCTGAATTGTCTAGATATTTCCAGCATCAGTGCATTTATAAAAGCATAACTATAGGTGGTTTTAGAAAATGCATTAGTTGTGTTTACTAATGCACTCACTAGATGGTCGTAGGTTCAAATTCCTCTTCAGGCATTTTTCTGACAGTTAAAGAGTCAGGGTGATATATATCTCATCACCTACTAGGGAGTTAAAATGTTCAGTCATACTGGCCACGTCGTGTATTTTTTTTTTTTAATGTTGCATATCCCTTGCAGGACGTTGCAGTCATCACCAGCATTTTTAAGTTGCTCTTGATGTACTAGGCAAATTTTACGTCCAGTAGTTTGCCATTGCTTCTTGAACCACCGGCTCCCATACCAACACGTTATAACACAACGCGACATGGTCTGCTGCACAAATCGGTCGCGGCTGCATTTAGAACGCCTGGTAAGCAGCTCACGAACCGCGTTCGCAAGACTTTGGCCACGGAGACGGCATCATGTATCAGGGAGTTAAAATGCTCAGTCATACTGACCACACCATGTATCAGGGAGTTAAAATGTTCAGTTGTACTGACCACACCATGTATCAGGGAGTTAAAATGTTCAGTTATACTGACCACACCATGTATCAGGGAGTTAAAATGTTCAGTCGTACTGACCACATCATGTATCAGGCGGTTAAAATGTTCAGTCGTACTGACCACATCATGTATCAGGGAGTTAAAATGTTCAGTCGTTGACCACACCATGCATCAGGGAGTTAAAATGTTCAGTCGTACTGACCACATCATGTATCAGGGAGTTAAAATGTTCAGTCATACTGACCACATCATGTATCAGGGAGTTAAAATGTTGTCATACTGACCACATCATGTATCAGGGAGTTAAAATGTTCAGTCATACTGACCACATCATGTATCAGGGAGTTAAAATGTTCAGTCATACTGACCACATCATGTATCACGGAGTTAAAATGTTCAGTCATACTGACATCAATTATGAGGGAGATCAAATGTTCAGTCATACTGACCACATCACCTATCTGGGACTTAAAGCAGCCAGTGTGTACTGACATAAGTTGGTCAGTGTGGTACCACAACACTGTCTGGGAGTTAAAGTGATCACTTATGCTGACCATAGCATCCATGTGGAGTTAAAGTGGTCAATGTTGCTGACCACATCACCCATCTGGGAGTGAATGCTGATCATATCACCCACAGTGGCCCAGAAATAGCATCTTATACCCCGTGTAGGGGCATTACCTCATAATTCTAGCACATAGTATTCTTGGAGCAAGACAGAAGTGACACATGTTTACATGCTTCAGTGAACCTGTGGTCTTCTCAACAGAATATTGATGAGGCTATCAGATGGAACAACGAAGTCAAGCAGGGTCTCTCCAGTAGTCTCTTTACCAAAGACTTAAGTACGATTCACAAGTGGATCAGGTAAGTACTTACTGTGTGTGTCCATTATTGTCTTCTAAGTGCATGTTATTATTGAGAAAATAAAATTGTAGGTATTGATTAACACTCATAGAAGCATAGGAAAGAAGTAGTATACACAAGAAAACTTTAAGTTTTAAGGACAAGCATACATAGTCCCTCCATTTCTAAATGCTTGTTAATGTTTTCAGTAATGTTATGCTAAGGAAATTAACAGTAGGTTTAGACCAAACAGAAAATAATAAGTAGGGTTGTGTCAAGTAATGGCTGTAAAACAATGACAGTTTCTGCAAAATATAAGGATATGTACAGTAAGTCGCTTAAGATGATTAATCATCCTTTGGCACTGAATAATCAGTTAAACAGTGCTTAATGTTGTTTATTCAGCTGGAACATAACAATGAACAATTTCTGTACGTGGTATACATAGGGTAGGCCTTATTACCTTAGTTGTTGAAATGACCTTGTGTGTGTGTGCATGCACATTTTTATTTAAAGAAAAAAACAGAACAAGTCAGCTTATGAATTAAATATGGTTGAAATTTATTTTTCAATTTGTTGTCATAAGAAAATTGAAACCTAAGAATGATTGTTTTTAATATATTGTAAGAGTGAATCTTAAAGGTGATTGTTTTTGTTTGAATGTATATTTTATAAAAGTGAAACTTAAAGATTTTTGTTTGTTTCAATATATATTTTGTAGTGCCAAGGGATCTGACTGTGGCCTCGTTAATGTAAACATTCCTACAAGTGGTGCAGAGATTGGCGGAGCTTTTGGTTAGTTTTTTTATCATTCATAAATGAATACAATGTTTAGTAGTTGCTGGCTTTCTGTTATTTAATGCTTACCTTGTGTATAGCATGGTGATAGACGCCCTGGCGATTTGGATATACAGAATTATATGTCCTATTTCATAGAAACAAAAACAATCAAATACAGAGATTCTAGGAAAACTGGAAATAAAAAGAGAGTTGACGAAATATTTCAGCCTCATTAAACAATATAACATTCTTATTAAAAAAATTGTCCAAACTTACAATGGTAGCCTGGGGGAGGCTGACTAACAATGGTTGCCTGGTGTAGGCTGACTAACAATGGTTGCCTGGTGTAGGCTAACTAACAATGGTTGCCTGGTGTAGGCTAACTAACAATGGTTGCCTGGTGTAGGCTAACTAACAATGGTTGCCTGGTGTAGGCTAACTAACAATGGTTGCCTGGTGTAGGCTAACTAACAATGGTTGCCTGGTGTAGGCTAACTAACAATGGTTGCCTGGTGTAGGCTAACTAACAATGGTTGCCTGGTGTAGGCTAACTAACAATGGTTGCCTGGTGTAGGCTAAGTAACAATGGTTGCCAGGTGTAGGCTAACTAACAATGGTTGCCTGGTGTAGGCTAATGTAACAATGCTCACACAAAGAGGACTAACGAGTTCTTTGGTTAAGTATAAATGGAGTTTTATTTCACATTGATGACGACTTCAACAATCTTCTTACAACATGGTGTCTTCTCT
This sequence comes from Cepaea nemoralis, assembly GCA_014155875.1. NCBI lineage: Eukaryota > Metazoa > Mollusca > Gastropoda > Stylommatophora > Helicidae > Cepaea > Cepaea nemoralis. The sequence continues at coordinate 468,115 of JACEFZ010005091.1, forward strand.
CCTCCAGGCCCAGATGTTGACTGACTCCTAACAACAAACTACGTCACGACTTGAGCATCTTTCTTCCCATTCCATCCTGATGCTCAAGCGTGCTGTAGCTTTGCCCACCTAACACACATTCTGCTACACCTTCCTATGTTTTCGAAAGACTTTTTCCCTTAAAAAGTCTTTACTCCCAATCCCCCTACTCTATTCCCTCTCTTTCCTTACCTCCCACAACTCCTCTAATCTTCCCCAAACCAACTTTATTTTAAGTAAAACAATCTATTCGTAACTCTTTCCCCTGCCATATAGTAAACCACTATACATTTCTTGTTCGTTCTTGGCTCTTCAAAGTTCCTGTACAAAATATATATATCATAAGAACAGCTCGTATAATCGTTATCGTACACTTGACATTATGAAATTCTTCACTCTTTCACAACACAGGATAGACAGAAAACAATGTAGTTAGAAAAAGTAAAGAAGGCGTGCGCACCCAGTGAAAAGCATAAAGAACGAATAGTCAACACAATTACATTTACATAAAGGAATGAATAGTCAACACAATCACATTTACCTCTCTTGCCAACAAAAAAAAATTTTTGGAAAAAAATTTTTTAAAATACATCTTATGAAATACATCTTTGTTCCCTATAAATCAAGTTGATATAAGTTTTCTCAACATTTATATATTCAACATTTATATTGCCATCCACAATCTTGTCTATATTTCCGTTATCTCATCTTTGACCACGAGCCAATGTTCATATTCCATGAACATTTTTAATTTAATTAACGCTGATTTTTCACAGCTCCTATATCTTGCCCCCTCACATCCCATAATCTGCTTCCTTGTCCACCTATATATACCCCAGCTTATATGCTGCCATTCACAGTCTCCCCCCCCCCCCCTTTTTTCTCTTTTCTTTTTTTTTTTTCATATACCCAACCTTATATCTTCATATAATGCTGACTTTAATGCAGCTCCTATTTTACTTTCTAATACTTCATATCCATAAGGACCTCTTCATGCCGATTATCACAGCAACTTAATATTCACAAAGAGAATGTGTCTCTGTATTAGCCCTCAGTAGTTTTATTAACTCTTTTCTGAACGAAGGGTCTTAAATAAAACCCCATGATTTATTCCAGCCAACACCATAACTATTTGAAAATTAAACTTACTTAATTAAATTTGTAACATATTTACTAACAAGGTAACCTAATACACAAAACAACTTATTTAAATTATGAGTTAAGCGAAATAAAATCAAAACAGGACATCATACCCCCCAAGTAGTTTTTTACACAAATTTATGTTTCCCCTCATATTAATTAAAGATATCAACTCATTCAAAGAAAAACACATTTTAAAATAATATAACATGCATCTTATCAAATCAGAAGAAAATATTCTAGTATTACCTAACACTACTGGTCTCTTTTACGGACCAATAGTTTGTACGCAAAAGTCTAAGAACACAATAATCCTATTCTAAAATCAAATAATAACAATCATTTTACAAGACCAAATCAAACAAAAAAACATATTATATATGAGGCCTTGAAAACTCAGATTCAATAAAACAACTGTCTTCTCGCTAAAGAGAAAGTTTTCAAAAAAATATAATTCACTTAGAATTAACTACGTAAAGTGACCCATCAACATTGGCCTCCTATACGAACCAATGTAACACATATCTATTCACACAAGTCATTCCACTATTTTTATAACCGAGAAAACAAAACAATTCACTGCCAAGTATATATATCTGTTACCTACAGACCAATTCCTAACTTAAAACAATATCTGTTCTTTCCATAAAAGTCTTTAGCTAACAATGAGCGTACTATCTACCAATAGAACCTGTGGTTCGACACACCAATTGTTTCCCCTTCATTTGTAGCAACTTCTTAATCATTACCATTAACTACGGTATTTCTAGCACCAATAAAAACTTGTCTATTTATTATAGAGTACATCTACCTGCTGTACCATTAACTAACTTATCTATCTAAGAAAACTCAAGAAGTTGAAACATAAAATCAACCAGCAATTCCATCACAGAGAGAAAAAAATATATACCTCACTCGAATTTACATCTATATTAGTTATCTTAATGCTTAACTACTCCTCAAGACCATTTATGAAAAGTATCAATAGAAGCCTTTTCCATTTCCACCGTCTCATATACTTCATCAAGTATCTCTTTCCTTTTTAAATCATGAAACTTATATCTTGCTATCTGCAGTATTTTCTATCCATTTACCTCCTACGTTTCCACTTCTTCAATAACTCCAAGTTTCTTTGAATAAGTGCTATCTCCACATCAATATCTTCTTCTTCGTATAACTTATTAGTTTCTTCCATACTACTATTTGATTCTGACTTTTCATCCATTTCCTCTTCTTCATCTGTATGTCTCTCGCTAGCAGCCGCTAATTTCTTCCGTTCAATATCCCATCTAATTTGTCTATCATTATTTCTTAAGGACCTTTCTAGTAGAGGCATATCTTCACCGCTTGTTGAATAATCTCTAATTCTTCTCTGTCTTTTTACTTCTCTTTCTCTTTGTTTATCCATTCTTCTTTTCGTTGCTTGTCTAGTATTCTTAAATGGAGCACCTATTTCCTCTTCCATAGATTCTATACTATCATAATGACTCTCATTCACATTTTCTTCTTCTATCGTTTTCGGTATTGTCTGTTCTTGAGTATCATCGTAAACTGGAGTTGTTATTAACTGATTTTGTGCTGGATCTTTTCTAAAATCTGGGGTTATTGTAGCTCCCCTGACGACTTGTTCATCTAAGTATCCGGTGTCTGAATAATAATTATTATTATAATTATTATTTCCCTTCTCATCATCATCTCTTCTTAAGTGTTCCACGTGTGCCCTTGCCACATGTCCCGTGACCTGGTTCTTGATACTATACGATACATTTCCTAGCTTTTCCAAAACGTAATAACCTGGGACCCAACGAGCATCAAACTTAGAGTTCCTTCTATGCTTCTTGTAATAAACTCTATCACCTACTTTAAACTCCTGTAATTTTGTATTCACGTTTTTGTACTTTTTCTGTCTTTCTCTAGCTTTAATTATATTATTTTTTAATCTTACGTGTGCTTTATGCATTTCTTGTATGATGGTCTCTTGAAAGTCTTCCCCCATATACTTCCGTCTTGGTTTTAACAGATTATCTATAGGTAGTATTGGTTCTCTCCCGTGTATTAAATAGAATGGTGAAAACCCCGTGCTCTCATTTTGATTTGTGCGTATAGCACTAAGCGCAGGTCCTAAGAATAGATCCCAATCTTTTTCATGTTCATCAACAATCTTTGCTATAATATCGTATAATGTCCTATGTTGTCGTTCGTTCTTAGCATTTGAAGAAGGTCTATAGTATGAGGTCTTTATATGTTTTATATTCAAATCTTTTAATAACTTTTCGAATTTTTTATTTACAAATTCTTTACCATTATCCGTAAGTATACTTTGTGGGCAACTAAATCTTGGTACGAATTCTTGTAAAAAAATATTAATGACAGTATCTGCGCTCTTATCTGGGATTGCATAAACTTCCGGCCAAAGACTGTAGACGTCTACTATATGAATTAAATACACGTTCCCTGACAATGTTCTAGGGTGAGGACCCGATATATCCAAACTAATTTTTTGCATTGGAAACTGAGGAATATCTGTATCTTGTAAGGGACACTAAATTGTTTTCATATTCCTTAATCTGCATCTTTCACACGTATCTACATATTTACAAGCAGATTTAAATAAGTTCAGCCAATAATATTTACTCGTAAGTGCTTTCACCAATTTATCACGACCGAGATGACCATTCTCATCATGATATGCTTTTAAAACTTCATTTTCCAAATGTTTTGGAATATATTTCCTTAGCTGTTCGTTCCTTTCACTCATATAATATAACTGTTCATCCTCTTGCAAAACTAAATAATTCTTCTTATATTTATTCTCCTCTGTTTCTTTTAATTTCTGTTTTATTTGTAAGACTTTTGGATCTAATTCTTGTTCTTCTTTCATATTAAATTGTGCTAAATGTGGGTCTTCTGCTCTAGGTTCAGACTCTTGATCCGATGGTAAACTCTCAAACTCTTCTCTATTTATTATGGCAGAATCTAATATATTTACTTGCCAGTTTCGGTCGTCGATCTCTGGTTCACCTTCATCTTCTGTGTCTCCTGATGACTGTGGATACAGGGATCCTAGACAATAAATCAGCACATGTGTTAATCCTACCTGGTATGTATTCAATTTTTGTATTGTATCCCTGTAGATTCAATGCCCACGTCTGTATTTTCCTGTTCTGCACTGGAGCTTCTAACAGAGATTTTAAAGGCATATGGTCAGTTCTAATAACAAAATTTGCGTTATGTAAGTAGTAATTTAGTTTTTGGAGAGCATAGTGTATAGCATAAGCCTCCTTCTCAATAGTAGACCATTTCCGTTGAGACCTGCTAAGTTTATGAGACAAGAAATAAATTGGCCTTTCATTTTTAACCCCTGGTATTCCAGATTCTTTTCCTTCATATGGTTGAACCAAACACGCTCCTATAGCATTATCTGAAGCATCTGTATATAGTATTAACTGTTTATTCAAATCTGGATGCGTCAATAGCGGTACTACTGTTAAGCTGTTTTTTTAAAAACTCGAACGCTTTTTGACACTCATCATCCCACTTAAATCTAGCGTATTTGCCCGTTAAGTTAGTAATAGGTTCTGCTATTTTTGAAAACCCTGGGATAAAGCGCCTATAATACCCACAGGTTCCAATAAAAGCACGCACTTCTTTTACGTTAGTTGGAGGAGGTAACTCTTTAATAACCTTTATCTTGTCTTGGTCTGGTTTAATTCCGTCTCTATTAATAATATACCCCAAATATTTTGTCTCTGTTTTTAAAAACTCGCATTTACTAAGCTTTAATTTAACATCATGTACTCTTAATCTGTCGAATACTAATCTTACATGTTTTAAGTGATCATCCACATCCCCTGCTGTATAGATTAGAATGTCGTCTATGTATGCCAATGCAAACTTTTGCATACCCTCTAATACCTCATTTATTAACAGCATGTAGTGAGATGGAGCCGTTCGAACCCCGAATGGCATTCGTAAGAATTCGTAAGAACCCATATGAGTACAGAAAGCACTTTTCTTTTGAGCATCTTCCGACATCGGGATACACCAGAATCCTGATCTTGCGTCTAGTGTCGTGAAGAATGTAGAGCCATTAAGCAACCCCAAAATATCATCAATCACCGGCAGTGGGTACGCTACATTCTTAGTGATTTTGTTCAACGCCCGATAGTCACAGCAGAATCGATTTGAACCATCAGGTTTGGTCACGATTACTATCGGAGATGACCATTCTGACTTCGATCTTGTTATTATCCCTGCTTTCAACATATCCTCTATTGCCTTTTCAATAATTTCTCTATTTCTTAATGAAGTTCTATATGGTTTTAAACTAATTGGTGGATGGTCTCCCGTATCTATTTCCATTGTAACTGTTTTTGTCCTTCCCAATTCTAAATCATTAATTGCAAACACATCCTGATTTTCTTTTATAAGTTGTTCTAATACTTTCTTATTTTCTGGTGGAGCTTTTAACTGTGCCAACAATTCTTGTTCCCTTGTCATTTTGTCTAGTGAATGTATTTGGGCTGTATTTCTTCTGAATGGATGGATCAATTCATCCTTTTGTACGTTCCCTCTTCTTCCGCGTCCGCGTCTGTTATTAATTCTTTCACTAGGAGTTTCTGAATAGCTTGTTCCCGGCATTTCTACTCTATCCGTTGCCAATATGTCACTAATGTTATGTTCTAGTTTGGCTATTACACATCCTCTGTATAATTTAATTTCTCTACCTGTGTTGTTAATAATCATTACTGGAAAGGTTAAGTGTTTATCTAACGATATTATTCCATCCGGAACTTCTAGACCAGGCTCATCAATTACTTCCTTTTGCAATTAAGTGATTCTAACTGTGTGTCCTGCCACATAATATGGGTTTCTCTTTACCTTTGCTTGTATCAAATTAACCGACTGTGGTTTTAACGTCGTAGACATTTTAACTCTAACTAGTGCTGATATATGCATGTCTTCTTCCATATCTACATATACGTCCTTGAATTTTAATTTGTGTAAATCAAAGAGAAGTCTTACTCCGTTTTTTATTAAAAAATCTCTTCCTGTAAGCATGTTTCTGTTTAAATCTTTCACTACATGAAAAAGATGTCTTACGTTGATCCCTCCTAATTTAAAATTGATCATTGTTTGTCCAATTACTTGTAAATTCTGTCCTGTAACAGAGTGAAGATTATTATGACTCTTAAATATTCTACAATTTCTCATTATTTTATATAAAAAACTTTCTTTAATTACACTAACCTGAGCTCCTGAATCAATTAATGTACAAACTCTATATTTTCCTATTTCTATTATACATGAGCTATGATCTGTTTTATTTTCTGTAAACTGTTTGATTTCATCTAGTTGAAAGTATTCTCTACTCGTCCTACTATGCCTGTTATTAACATATTCTTTAAACCTTGGGACCTTGTTATTTTCCCTCCTACTATAGGTCCTATTTAATAGGTAGGGCGCCGGTTTTCCTGTAAAATTTCTGTGTCTGTCTTCAACATTCCTATTCAACCTGCTATTGCCATTTCTACTTTGTGTATTCGACTGGACACGCCTGTTACCACAAAAACGAGAAATGTGTCCGCGTTGACCGCAAAACCAACAGACTATATTTGTGTTATTTGTGTTACCTACTGTCTCACTTGTAGGATACCTCATTTGTCTTCTTTCATCATAAGCATTTCTATTACTACCTTGTAACGTCTGTATACCTCCTCTCCTATTCCATCCGAACCTTGTTTGTCCTATCTCCATAGGCTCCTCAATCCTGTCTTCTCGACTAGTTCCTATTTCTCGTCCTGTTCTCAATCTAAATCTACGTCTTAAATTTTCTTCTTGTACCGCAATATCTACAGCTTGTGATAACCTCTCGGGGTTTTCTCTCATCAGCTTAAACTTCAGTCCATCGGATTTTATGCCATCTACAAAAATCCCGACTAACATCCTCTCCACTTCTTCTCCTCGTACATTCTGTCCTAAGAATGCTTCTTCAGCCAGGTTAATCAACCTATCGCTGAACAATTGTACCGTCTCTCCATTGTTTTGTTTAGACTGTCTCAACACCGAAAACGCATGTTGTGGGTCCGTTATTTCCGCGTACTTATGGGCCAGGTCGTCTTTGAACTGCTCCCATGTCTCATCTACTCTAGCCTCTAATTTTCTTCGGATATGATCTGAAACCGGTTCTGTTGCTGCCTGATAAGCAAGTCTCATTTTCTCTTCATCTGATGCTGACACCAAATATGCATATTTCTCTATGGAAGTTACCCACTTCTTAAAATCTCTTGCCTGTCCGCTAAACTTAACAATTTCAGTTGCCATTCCTTGTTGTTTCATGACCGTATTAAGTCTATCTATCACTGTTCCTACCCCCGTCAAAACTTGTGCCAATGAATCTTGTTCTGTCATGCTGAAATATTTCTGTATATACCAATAAAATCAAATTCACATTTATAACCAGCTAATTTAAAGATATGACCGTTTTTACTTTACACACTAAGAATTGTTCAACCAGTCAATAGTACTTAAAATGATATTTAAAGTTTACTAATTACCCTAATTTGCTCCCGATCCAAGAAAGACGGATTCCTCTATGTTCGCTGTCAGGTAGAATTCAAACGCTAGGAGTCTGTGTTAGTTGAAATGCTCCTCCAACTGATCACGCACTTCAGGTAGTTTCTTCTTCCAACGTTTCAGTAACTTCAACCCCTGGTTGGGTCCCTACCAGACTTCCACTTTCTTTTCACCCGATAACAGGGCACATCAAAGCGACGTCTTGAAAGCTATAGCTCACTAAAGCGATAATTTGGGTCCCCTCTTCAGTAGGTCGGCAGCCCAGTCTGCCCCTCCCACTTCCGAGAGTTCCCTAATGATATCGCTGCTGTTGATGACCTTCTCATTTCTTCTTATTCTTTAAATGACTTGTTTCTTCAAACTCTCAAGGTCACGATTCAACGGTTTTCAGTTCGCTCCAGACAATCTTGATGCGAAGTAGATAACTGCTACTTGATTCGATTTGCCTTGAAGTTTCTTTTTCCTGAGCCTCTTATTTCGAAGGATCCAGAAAAAACGTGCTGGTCTTTCTCACTCTTTTGTTCAGCAAGATGATAACCACTGTACAGCAACTCGCCATGACATGCCGGTTTTCATACCTCCTGATAATAACTGCCTGTACATCTAGGATTCTTGATAGCAGGTCCGTACAGCGAGGATTCTGTAGAACATTTACAGACAACCACCCCTAGCCGGGCTTTTGGCTGTTGTAACTCTCACAGACGACGTAGTGGCCATTTATCAACTTCGTTTTAACGTTCAATACAAGTATAGAACCGTGCCGTAATTCTGTCTCTGGGTAATTGATGCAAGCAGAACAAGATCTTCAAAACTTTGTAGTTACTTCGATGTTTTACATGGACAGCGTATTGTGATTCTGCGACACTCCAAGTTCCGATCCTGAGTCGTGGGCACCATTTAGTCCTCTGTAACAATGCTCACACAAAGAGGACTAACGAGTTCTTTGGTTAAGTATAAATGGAGTTTTATTTCACATTGATGACGACTTCAACAATCTTCTTACAACATGGTGTCTTCTCTCCTCCAGGCCCAGATGTTGACTGACTCCTAACAACAAACTACGTCACGACTTGAGCATCTTTCTTCCCATTCCATCCTGATGCTCAAGCGTGCTGTAGCTTTGCCCACCTAACACACATTCTGCTACACTAACTAACAATGGTTGCCTGGTGTAGGCTAACTAACAATGGTTGCCTGGTGTAGGCTAACAATGGTTGCCTGGTGTAGGCTAACTAACAATGGTTGCCTGGTGTAGGCTAAGTAACAATGGTTGCCAGGTGTAGGCTAACTAACAATGGTTGCCTGGTGTAGGCTAAGTAACAATGGTTGTCTGGTGTAGGCTAACAATGGTTGCCTGGTGTAGGCTAAGTAACAATGGTTGCATGGTGTAGGCTAACTAACAATGGTTGCCTGGTGTAGGCTAAGTAACAATGGTTGCCAGGTGTAGGCTAACTAACAATGGTTGCCTGGTGTAGGCTAAGTAACAATGTTTGCTTGGTGTAGACTAAGTAACAATGGTTGCTTGGTGTAGGCTAAGTAACAATGGTTGCTTGGTGTAGGCTAAGTAACAATGGTTGCTTGGTGTAGGCTAAGTAACAATGGTTGCTTGGTGTAGGCTAAGTAACAATGGTTGCTTGGTGTAGGCTAACTAACAATGGTTGCCAGGTGTAGGCTAAGTAACAATGGTTGCCAGGTGTAGGCTAAGTAACAATGGTTGCCTGGTGTAGGCTAAGTAACAATGGTTGCCTGGTGTAGGCTAAGTAACAATGGTTGCCAGGTGTAGGCTAAGTAACAATGGTTGCCATGTGTAGGCTAAGTAACAATGGTTGCCTGGTGTAGGCTAACTAACAATGGTTGCCTGGTGTAGGCTAAGTAACAATGGTTGCCTGGTGTAGGCTAACTAACAATGGTTGCCTGGTGTAGGCTAACTAACAATGGTTGCCTGGTGTAGGCTAACTAACAATGGTTGCCTGGTGTAGGCTAACTAACAATGGTTGCCTGGTGTAGGCTAACTAACAATGGTTGCCTGGTGTAGGCTAACTAACAATGGTTGCCTGGTGTAGGCTAACAATGGTTGCCTGGTGTAGGCTAAGTAACAATGGTTGCCTGGTATAGGCTAACAATGGTTGCCTGGTGTAGGCTAACAATGGTTGCCTGGTGTAGGCTGACTAACAATGGTTGCCTGGTGTAGGCTGACTAACAATGGTTGCCTGGTGTAGGCTAACTAACAATGGTTGCCTGGTGTAGGCTAACAATGGTTGCCTGGTGTAGGCTAAGTAACAATGGTTGCCTGGTATAGGCTAACTAACAATGGTTGCCAGGTGTAGGCTAACTAACAATGGTTGCCTGGTGTAGGCTAACTAACAAAGGTTGCCTGGTGTAGGCTAAGTAACAATGGTTGCCTGGTGTAGGATAACTAACAATGGTTGCCTGGTGTAGGCTGACTAACAATGGTTGCCTGGTTTAGGCTAAGTAACAATGGTTGCCTGGTGTAGGCTAAGTAACAATGGTTGCCTGATGTAGGCTAACTAACAATGGTTGCCTGGTGTAGGCTAAGTAACAATGGTTGCCTGGTGTAGGATAACTAACAATGGTTGCCTGGTGTAGGCTGACTAACAATGGTTGCCTGGTTTAGGCTAAGTAACAATGGTTGCCTGGTGTAGGCTAAGTAACAATGGTTGCCTGATGTAGGCTAACAAACAATGGTTGCCTGGTGTAGGCTAACTAACAATGGTTGCCTGGTGTAGGCTAACTAACAATGGTTGCCTGGTGTAGGCTAACTAACAATGGTTGCCTGGTGTAGGCTAGGTAACAATGGTTGCCTGGTGTAGGCTAAGTAACTGGTTGCCTGGTGTAGGCTAACAATGGTTGCCTGGTGTAGGCTAAGTAACAATGGTTGCCTGGTATAGGCTAACAATGGTTGCCTAGTGTAGGCTAAAAATGGTTGCCTGGTGTAGGCTAAGTAACAATGGTTGCCTGGTATCGGCTAACAATGGTTGCCTGGTGTAGGCTAACAATGGTTGCCTGGTGTAGGCTGACTAACAATGGTTGCCTGGTGTAGGCTGACTAACAATGGTTGCCTGGTGTAGACTAACTAACAATGGTTGCCTGGTGTAGGCTAAGTAACAATGGTTGCCTGGTGTAGGCTAACAATGGTTGCCTGGTGTAGGCTAACAATGGTTGCCTGGTGTAGGCTAAGTAACAATGGTTGCCTGGTATAGGCTAACTAACAATGGTTGCCAGGTGTAGGCTAACTAATAATGGTTGCCTGGTGTAGGCTAACTAACAATGGTTGCCTGGTGTAGGCTGACTAACAATGGTTGCCTGGTGTAGGCTAACTAACAATGGTTGCCTGGTGTAGGCTAACTAACAATGGTTGCCTGGTGTAGGCTAAGTAACAATGGTTGCCTGGTGTAGGCTAAGTAACAATGGTTGCCTGGTGTAGGCTAACAATGGTTGCCTGGTGTAGGCTAACTAACAATGGTTGCCTGGTGTAGGCTAAGTAACAATGGTTGCCTGGTGTAGGCTGACTAACAATGGTTGCCTGGTGTAGGCTAAGTAACAATGGTTGCCTGGTGTAGGCTAACTAACAATGGTTGCCTGGTGTAGGCTAAGTAACAATGGTTGCCTGGTGTAGGCTGACTAACAATGGTTGCCTGGTGTAGGCTAACTAACAATGGTTGCCTGGTGTAGGCTAAGTAACAATGGTTGCCTGGTGTAGGCTAACTAACAATGGTTGCCTGGTGTAGGCTAACTAACAATGGTTGCCTGGTGTAGGCTAACTAACAATGGTTGCTTGGTGTAGGCTAACTAATAATGGTTGCCTGGTGTAGGCTAACTAACAATGGTTGCCTGGTGTAGGCTGACTAACAATGGTTGCCTGGTGTAGGCTAACTAACAATGGTTGCCTGGTGTAGGCTAACTAACAATGGTTGCCTGGTGTAGGCTAACTAACAATGGTTGCCTGGTGTAGGCTAAAAATGGTTGCCTGGTGTAGGCTAAGTAACAATGGTTGCCTGGTGGAGGCTAAGTAACAATGGTTGCCTCGTGTAGGCTAAGTAACAATGGTTGCCTGGTGTAGGCTGACTAACAATGGTTGCCTGGTGTAGGCTAACTAACAATGGTTGCCTGGTGTAGGCTAACAATGGTTGCCTGGTGTAGGCTAACTAACAATGGTTGCCTGGTGTAGGCTAACTAACAATGGTTGCCTGGTGTAGGCTAACTAACAATGGTTGCCTGGTGTAGGCTAAAAATGGTTGCCCGGTGTAGGCTAAGTAACAATGGTTGCCTGGTGTAGGCTAAGTAACAATGGTTGCCTGGTGTAGGCTAAGTAACAATGGTTGCCTGGTATAGGCTAACAATGGTTGCCTGGCATAGGCTAACAATGGTTGCCTGGTGTAGGCTAACAATGATTGCCTGGTGTAGGCTGACTAACAATGGTTGCCTGGTGTAGGCTGACTAACAATGGTTGCCTGGTGTAGGCTAACTAACAATGGTTGCCTGGTGTAGGCTAACTAACAATGGTTGCCTGGTGTAGGCTAACAATGGTTGCCTGGTGTAGGCTAACAATGGTTGCCTGGTGTAGGCTAAGTAACAATGGATTGCCTGGTATAGGCTAAAATTGGTTGCCTGGTGTAGGCTAAGTAACAATGGTTGCCTGGTGTAGGCTAACTAACAATGGTTGCCTGGTGTAGGCTAACTAACAATGGTTGCCTGGTGTAGGCTAAAAATGGTTGCCTGGTGTAGGCTAAGTAACAATGGTTGCCTGGTGTAGGCTAAGTAACAATGGTTGCCTGGTGTAGGCTAAGTAACAATGGTTGCCAGGTATAGGCTAACAATGATTGCCTGGTGTAGGCTAACAATGGTTGCCTGGTGTAGGCTGACTAACAATGGTTGCCTGGTGTAGGCTGACTAACAATGGTTGCCTGGTGTAGGCTAACTAACAATGGTTGCCTGGTGTAGGCTAACTAACAATGGTTGCCTGGTGTAGGCTAAAATGGTTGCCTGGTGTAGGCTAAGTAACAATGGTTGCCTGGTGTAGGCTAAGTAACAATGGTTGCCTGGTGTAGGCTAAGTAACAATGGTTGCCTGGTATAGGCTAACAATGGTTGCCTGGTGTAGGCTAACAATGGTTGCCTGGTGTAGGCTGACTAACAATGGTTGCCTGGTGTAGGCTGACTAACAATGGTTGCCTGGTGTAGGCTAACTAACAATGGTTGTCTGTTGTAGGCTAACTAACAATGGTTGCCTGGTGTAGGCTAACTAACAATGGTTGCCTGGTGTAGGCTGACTAACAATGGTTGCCTGGTGTAGGCTAACTAACAATGGTTGCCTAGTGTAGGCTAACTAACAATGGTTGCCTGGTGTAGGCTAACTAACAATGGTTGCCTGGTGTAGGCTAAGTAACAATGGTTGCCTGGTGTAGGCTAACAATGGTTGCCTGGTGTAGGCTAAGTAACAATGGTTGCCTGGTGGAGGCTAAGTAACAATGGTTGCCTCGTGTAGGCTAAGTAACAATGGTTGCCTGGTGTAGGCTGACTAACAATGGTTGCCTGGTGTAGGCTAACTAACAATGGTTGCCTGGTGTAGGCTAACAATGGTTGCCTGGTGTAGGCTAACTAACAATGGTTGCCTGGTGTAGGCTAACTAACAATGGTTGCCTGGTGTAGGCTAACTAACAATGGTTGCCTGGTGTAGGCTAAAATGGTTGCCCGGTGTAGGCTAAGTAACAATGGTTGCCTGGTGTAGGCTAAGTAACAATGGTTGCCTGGTGTAGGCTAAGTAACAATGGTTGCCTGGTATAGGCTAACAATGGTTGCCTGGCATAGGCTAACAATGGTTGCCTGGTGTAGGCTAACAATGATTGCCTGGTGTAGGCTGACTAACAATGGTTGCCTGGTGTAGGCTAACAATGGTTGCCTGGTGTAGGCTAACTAACAATGGTTGCCTGGTGTAGGCTAACTAACAATGGTTGCCTGGTGTAGGCTAAGTAACAATGGTTGCCTGGTGTAGGCTAACAATGGTTGCCTGGTATAGGCTAAGTAACAATGGTTGCCTGGTGTAGGCTAACAATGGTTGCCTGGTGTAGGCTAAGTAACAATGGTTGCCTGGTGTAGGCTAAGTAACAATGGTTGCCTGGTGTAGGCTAACAATGGTTGCCTGGTGTAGGCTAACAATGGTTGCCTGGTGTAGGCTAACAATGGTTGCCTGGTGTAGGCTAAGTAACAATGGTTGCCTGGTGTAGGCTAAGTAACAATGGTTGCCTGGTGTAGGCTAACAATGGTTGCCTGGTGTAGGCTAACAATGGTTGCCTGGTGTAGGCTAACAATGGTTGCCTGGTGTAGGCTAACAATGGTTGCCTGGTGTAGGCTAACAATGGTTGCTTGGTGTAGGCTAACTAACAGTGGTTGCCCGGGGAAGGCTAACTAACAATGGTTGCCTGGGGAAGGCTAACTAACAATGGTTGCCTGGGGAAGGCTGATGAAAGTACATTATAAGCCACCAGAAGGCTATCATGGTTGAATAGATAAGTGCACTTGCTCTTAAACTTCTGGTGTGCTGATGTTGAGGTTACGAGCTCAACTCCTACACCAGTCTGTTGGACTCAAATGTTGACTTCTTATCCTTGACCTCAGTATGTAAAATACAAGTACCTCAGAAGTTGGAGTGAGATCGGCTTTTGGTGATGGACACTGGTAATAAAGAAAGCTAATCCACATGGAAAAATGAGTCCAGTGCACTAGAAGTAGTAGTCCGTGTATGGACTAAGCTTCAGTTCAAAGCAAGGAACCATTAAAAAAAATAATAATGTATATAAGCCATTATAAGAAAGAGACAGACAGTTTCCTTAGTTCATACAATGAAAAGAGAGGCTTTGGAGAACATCATGAAGATTGGAAAACATGAAGATTAGAAAGATCAGTAGTGGCAGAGTGAAATGATGCTCGAATTAACCCACAACACCAAGGATAGAGGTTTGTGAAGAGACAATGCCTATGCCACTTTGCAGGGCACATGATAATGATGATGTTCTACACACTTGCCAGCACAGTGTTCCACTGACCTGTACAGCTGTGTGCTCACAACCTTGTAAAATTAGAACCAGATAATTTTTCTGTTTTCTAAACATAATTATCTTGGAAATCAAATCAAATCAACTTTATTTTAAAAGGGTCACAAATTGGGCACGCAGGCCCGTCTTACATTCGGCCCTTCCAATCACTTGTCTTTCGTTCATCAAGAGCATTATACATTTACATAGGAAGAAAAAAAAACATTGTCAAATGAATGTTGTAAACATAAACAAGGCAAATTACCATGTTATGAGGCCCATCTCCCACCTACACATACATCACCCCACCCACACACACACACCACCACCTACCCACACACACACACACGCACACCAAGGGACACATACATACCCACCAACCGACCCATCCCACTCCCGCACATCCACCACCCACACACACTGCCCTCACCTGTTCCCCCAACCAAAACACACTTGCCACCCACAAACATCCCCCACCAACCCACACATCCCACGCCCACACACACATGGAAGGAAAGATGAGAGACAAAACTGGTCTCCCCATCTCATTTTGCACTGATTTTGTGTGGGTGTGGGGTGGGAGAGTTTCTATTATCTGCCCTATAGCCCTGCTGTTTGCTAACTTTACCTGTTATAGGTAGCTGTGTTAAATGAAAAGATTTGAGATGTCATGCCAAGAATCACAAATACACAGTTCACAGAAACAACAAGTCATATTGTGATGAAACAGGAAATCAATTTTATGGTGAAGAAGAAAAAAAAACATGCATTCGAGCGTGCACACACACACGAAAAGGGAGCGAGTGTAAGGAAACTAACTGACAATATAATAAGTCCTTGTTTCAGAATTGACAAAGTAAAAGAAATGTTGGAAGATGCAAGCATGTGTAAGGAAGGGAATAGGAAGTAGGCATACGTAATGTTGGAACTGATGTGGCAAAGGATGGGGCTTGGTTGGTCCCTTTGGCAGCTGCTGAGTAAAGCTGGTGTTCATTACCTTATATTACAATCTATTCTGAAATTCTTGTACGCAAGAGTTAAGTATTTTGAGTATTGCACTGGTTTCTATGTCTTTTATTGTTGACACATTTCCTAATGCAGGGAATGCTCTTTTTGTCTGATACTCTTATATGACAACTGTGTGCAGCATACATCCAGTTACAAGGATTTGGGATAAAAGATTGTGCAGTTGTAATGAGACCATGCTTCAAGAAGCAGGTCAAAATTGCACATAGATTAGAGAAATAAGATGTAGACAGTTGGGAATTTTGGAGCATGTCATGAGAAGAAATAACACTTCCATACATAGAGAAAGCTGGCAAACTTGGTCAGAATAGAGCAAGAGGAAGATAAATAGATCAATGTCTAGATGGCTTGGTCACATGGTGTAGTCAGAACAAGAACACAGACTTCTCCATGACCAAGTAGTCAAGCTGCTTGCCTCGCATTCTGAAGGTTGTAGGTTCATTTTGGACTTTTTCAGTCCAGATTTCTTCTGAGAGCCCTGGAACTAAGACGTTTGTGCTCTGTGCAACAGTTTCAGCAGCCTGCACTGCAGAGAAAGAACAAGCCATATGGAATATAACTTGGTGCAATGTAGTTGATCCTCGTGTCTTTAAACAGACTTGATTGGAGATTCTGATGATTGTGAGAGGTAACAAACCATGATTGTTAACTTATCAACATGGCACAAAATGCTGGTGATGAGCTGTATAATTATTGTTTGTAAATGAACAGTTCATACAGACATTAATATGTTGATTCTGTTGGGACCAGGTGGTGAGAAACACACGGGCGGTGGAAGAGAGTCGGGCAGCGACTCCTGGAAGCAGTACATGAGGAGGTCAACTTGGTAAGAGTCGTTGTATTGGTTAGATAGATTGAGCGAGTGGTCAGGGTGTAATCTCATACATCTGGCTACCATGGCTCAGTGGCAAAGGGGTTATTGGCGCAATTTGTAATCCAGCACTCCACATTCAAAACACAACTCAGGTGATTTGGCAGCAGATTGTCTTGCATTGGTTTTCATACAATGGTATGAGTGCTGGCCATTCAGAAAGCAATGGCAAACTACTGAACTTAAACACAGTCTGCAAATGCTGGGGTTGACTGCAACGTCCTGTAAAGGATATGCAACTAACTTGTAATGTGGGTTCTAATTCCTGGAGATATCTAATGCAGGTAGGTAGTAAAGACAATCATTATGTCTGTACTCGTAGTGGCCACTGCCATAGCAAGCACCCATTAATACTCAACCTTAAGACAAATTGAAGTGGGTTGAACTGCTTAAAACTATAAGACTAGATACCTTTAAATGTTATAGACTGTTGTCATGAATGTTCTACACTATTGTCATGAATGTTTTTTTAGACTGTTGATAGGATACACACTGAGAAAACCCGAGGATGGTATTGATAGGATACACACTGGGAAAACCTGAGGATGGTATTGATAGGGTACACACTGAGAAAACCTGAGAATGGTATTGATAGGATACACACTGGGAAAACCCAAGGATGGTATTGATAGGATAAAAGTCGCTTAAAAGTCGACAGGGTCGACTTCATTGCACCGGGTTTTATCCCATATGGCTCGGTCTCTTTCCGCAGCGCGGAAAGCGTCGCACAAAGCACGAACTCCGTAGCTTTTAGCGACGACCCACAGGAGTCTCTGAAACATTTAACTCGTAAACCGAAGGGCGCAGCCCGGAATCGAACCCACAACCTTCGGAGCATGAGGTAAACGGCTTGACCACTTCGCCACAGAGGATGGTATTGATAGGATACACACTGGGAAAACCTGAGGATGGTATTGATAGGATACACACTGGGAAAACCTGAGGATGGTATTGATAGGATACACACTGGGAAAACCTGAGGATGGTATTGATAGGATACACACTGGGAAAACCTGAGGATGGTATTGATAGGGCACACACTGAGAAAACCTGAGGATGGTATTGATAGGGCACACACTGAGAAACCTGAGGATGGTATTGACAGGATACACACTGGGAAAAACCTGAGGATGGTATTGATAGGATACACACTGAGAAAACCTGAGGATGGTATTGATAGGGCACACACTGGGAAAACCCAAGGATGATATTGATAGGATACACACTGGGAAAACCTGAGGATGGTATTGATAGGGCACACACTGGGAAAACCTGAGGATGGTATTGATAGGATACACACTGGGAAAACCTGAGGATGGTATTGATAGGATACACACTGAGAAAACCTGAGGATGGTATTGATAGGGCACACACTTGGAAAACCTGCACTGGGAAAACCTGAGAATGGTATTGATAGGATACACACTGGGAAAACCTGAGGATGGTATTGATAGGATACACACTGGGAAAACCTGAGGATGGTATTGATAGGATACACACTGAGAAAACCTGAGGATGGTATTGATAGGGCACACACTGGGAAAACCTGAGGATGGTATTGATAGGGCACACACTGGAAAAACCTGCACTGGGAAAACCTGAGAATGGTATTGATAGGATACACACTGAGAAAACCTGAGGATGGTATTGATAGGATACACACTGGGAAAACCTGAGGATGGTATTGATTGGATACACACTGAGAAAACCTGAGGATGGTATTGATAGGGCACACACTGGGAAAACCTGAGGATGGTATTGCCAGACACTCCCCTTGCCTGGCACTCATAGGGCTTACAAAATAGTGTTAGTTGCATATCCTTTACAGGACATAGTAGTGAACCCCAGCATTTTTTTGTCTGTTCGTGATTCCTGGGCAAGTTTACATTCAGTAGTTTGCCATTGCTTTCTGAACGACTGGCACCCATACCATTTCATACGAAACCAACGTAAGGTGGTCTGCTGCCAAATCGTTCACAGTTGTGTTTTGTCTGTTCATGATTCCTGGGCAAGTTTACATTCAGTAGTTTGCCATTGCCTCCTGAACAACCGGCACCCATACCATTTCATACGAAACCAACATAAGGCTGTGTTTTGAATTTGGTATGCAGAATTACGAACTGCATTCGTGACACCTTCGCCACGGAGTTATGACTTAAAAGTTGTTAATATGTGGCAGACATGTTCTATTATAATGCAGTCACATTTAGGTGATATATAAACCCATGGTAGATACAGGAAGTCGCTTACAGCGATTAATCATCCCATGGCACTTGATTAGTTGATTGCGTACACTCACACTATTGCGCTGTGTCCCGTCCGTCGTCCCCCCCCCCCCCCCCCCCCCCCCCCCCCCCCCCCATCATCTTTTCCTTCCTGAAGGTTAATGAGAAGATCCATTTAGAGATGAACCCTGGATTTGCCTTAATAGAAAAGTGTTCCTGACACCCAACTGCAGCAATATCCATAATTGTGTGTGCTTATCTGTCAATGGAAATGTTATTTTATTCATATTGTTCATACATATCCATCACCAGCACACTGAACTTCAGCAAGGAGTTGCCGTTGGCCCAAGGAATCAAGTTTGAATAGATGTCTTCAGGCAAGTGACGTGAACAAGTCCTGATATATGAGTGAAGTTTCTAGAAAGAATTCCAGTTCTGTTTGTCGTGGTGATGACTAAATGGGAGTAGTTTCCATGGTCTGTCAGATGTTATTTTGTTGATAATTGTACAGATTTATTTTCATGTCACTTATCATTCCTGATATTTGGCTGTGGAGTAGGGGTTGGTAAAGGATATTGTTGTGAAGAAGGTTTGTCACAAAGTTATTTTTATTGTAAATTAGGTCCTGAAAAATATTGGATTCTATCAGAAACCAATGGGACATCTTCGTGCTGGAGTTGATGATGTGTGCAAGTGCGAAGTTAGAATCCAGTCTGTGGGGTAGAAAAAGGGAAGGAAGTTAGATCCAGTCTGTGGGGTAGAAAAAGGGAAGGAAGTTAGATCCAGTCTGTGGGGTAGAAAAAGGGAAGGAAGTTAGATCCAGTCTGTGGGGTGGAAGAGGGGAAAGAAGTTAGATCCAGTCTGTGGGGTGGAAGAGGGGAAAGAAGTTAGATCCAGTCTGTGGGGTGGAAGAGGGGAAGGAAGTTAGGTCCAGTCTGTGGGGTGGAAGAGGGGAAGGAAGTTAGGTCCAGTCTGTGGGGTGGAAGAGGGGAAGGAAGTTAGATCCAGTCTGTGGGGTGGAAGAGGGGAAGGAAGTTAGATCCAGTCTGTGGGGTGGAAGAGGGGAAGGAAGTTAGATCCAGTCTGGGGTAGAAAAAGGGAAGGAAGTTAGATCCAGTCTGTGGGGTAGAAGAGGGGAAGGAAGTTAGATCCAGTCTGTGGGGTGGAAGAGGGGAAGGAAGTTAGATCCAGTCTGTGGGGTGGAAGAGGGGAAGGAAGTTAGATCCAGTCTGGGGTAGAAAAAGGGAAGGAAGTTAGATCCAGTCTGTGGGGTAGAAGAGGGGAAGGAAGTTAGATCCAGTCTGTGGGGTGGAAGAGGGGAAGGAAGTTAGATCCAGTCTGTGGGGTAGAAAAAGGGAAGGAAGTTAGATCCAGTCTGTGGGGTAGAAGAGGGGAAGGAAGTTAGATCCAGTCTGTGGGGTGGAAGAGGGGAAGGAAGTTAGATCCAGTCTGTGGGGTGGAAGAGGGGAAGGAAGTTAGATCCAGTCTGTGGGGTAGAAAAAGGGAAGGAAGTTAGATCCAGTCTGTGGGGTAGAAGAGGGGAAGGAAGTTAGATCCAGTCTGTGGGGTGGAAGAGGGGAAGGAAGTTAGATCCAGTCTGTGGGGTGGAAGAGGGGAAGGAAGTTAGATCCAGTCTGTGGGGTAGAAAAAGGGAAGGAAGTTAGATCCAGTCTGTGGGGTAGAAGAGGGGAAGGAAGTTAGATCCAGTCTGTGGGGTGGAAGAGGGGAAGGAAGTTAGATCCAGTCTGTGGGGTAGAAGAAGGGAAGGAAGTTAGATCCAGTCTGTGGGGTGGAAGAGGGGAAGGAAGTTAGATCCAGTCTGTGAGGTAGAAGAGGGGAAGGAAGTTAGATCCAGTCTGTGGGGTGGAAGAGGGGAAGGAAGTTAGGTCCAGTCTGTGAGGTAGAAGGAAAGATGGAAGTTAGATCCAGTCTGTGAGTTAGAAGAAAGGAAAGAAATTAAATCTAGGATGTGTGAAAGAAGGAAGTAGGCCCAGACTGTGCGGTAGAAGGAAAGATGGAAGTTTGATTCAAATTGTGTGGTAGAAAGAAAGAAGGAAATTCGGTCCATATTGTGTGGTAGAAAGAAAGAAGGATAATGTGTTAGAAAGAAACAAAGTTAGGACCAGATTGTGTAGTAGAAGGAAGTTTGGCTCAGATTGTGTGATAGAAGGAAAGAATAAAATTAGGACCAGATTGTGTGATAGAAGGCAAGAGGACCAGATTGTGTTTTAGAAGAAAAGAATAAAGTTGGGACCAGATTGTGTGGTAGAAGGAAGTTAGGTTAAGATTGTGTGGTAGAAGGAAAGAATAAAGTTAAGGCCAGATTGTGTGGTAGAAGGAAATTAGGTCCACGTTGTGTGGTAGAAGGAAGGAAGGAAGTCAGGTCCATATTGTGTAGTAGAAGAGTTGGAGGAGAGAGAAGTTTGCTGGAAGCAACAATATCTACAATGCATTTATTACCTTATATGTATTTCCTGTTCATTGTTAACTCTGTATTGATTATTGTTTGAATCACTTTGTTTAATTTCTATGTTTTTGAATGAGTATACTTGTAATAATGACCAGGGTTGGGTAATTGTTGTTATCAGTGTTATACAAGCTGATAATGTTACTGCATTTAAAGATACCTTGTTACTGTTGTTTGTACTCTTCAGTTATGAAGACAGTTGCTCATATTTGGTTCAGGTTGTTTATTATAAAACAAAATGTGTAAATAACGTCAACAATTCAAATTGCTTCCTTGTTTATTATTTGTTTGTTTTTAAACATAGAATGATAGCAAATGCCATGCGGTCTTTGATTTTAGGGGTTTCTGTGGTCCAGCTGTTTGTTTCACTCTCTGGCAGCCACAAATTCAGTTATGGTCTGTGTCATTCAGATCTTGAATGTGGGTATTCCAGGGGACTCCTCGAGTAATTGCTTGTTCAGAAAGTATCATACCTTTGGACTGGAAAAATATGACTCACATGAAGGTGTGAAATCCTAATCGCCCGGGGAGGTTAACCCGGTCAACAAATGCCCACATAAGTCGGATGTGTTGGCCTAACGGCGTAAGAACGCAGCTCTGCTGTAAACAGGCACAATTCAATCACTTCTATCCTAATCGCTTTCAAAGCAACCTCCTTGGAAATGCATACATGTCTTCCTACTGTCCCACAATTGTTGGAAGCATATCGAGAAGACCTCTTTGGGAATGGAGTAGAGTGTGGTCATTGCCTTCCATATAATGTTTTCTCATGATTCAAATTGAGTCCCTTTAAGCATTGGCAGCAGCTAAAGATCGCTAGGTGTCATGTCGGGAGAGTGGTAACCCAAAGGAAGTTGTGTTTCACCAAAAAAGTCTGAATCAGGTGTGATGATTGTGTTGTCAAGATGGAACTGTCAAGTTCCATCACAGACAGCTCATTGCTGTCTGTCACATGAGCCCTGCAGCTCCATTGATTTGGCAAAGGTTCAATTCTTGTTTAACTAACCTCATAATCAACGTACGCTGACTTTAGTAATTCCCACAATTGTAAGGATTGAATTTGTTCTTCTATATGTATTGACAAGCAGCGTATATGTTTGTATGGTGCATCTTTATTAGCTGTTGACAAGTAGCTTATACATGTTTGTATGGTATGTCTTTATTAACTGTTTGACAAGTAGCTTATACATGTTTGTATGTTTTCTCTTATTAGCAGTCACTAATTTGTATTATATTAAACATAGCAAAAACAAAGATAATGCTAACTATTATGGAGAAAGAAATATATGTTAATGAGGAAAAATTGGAGACGGTAGAAAATTTTGAATATCTTGGGTCTGTAATTACCAACAATGGTGACACAATGAAGGAAATTAAAAGACGAATATCTATCGCTCTTCAAAACCTGAAACAACTGAATAAATTGTGGAGCGGAACAGACAGAACTACAAAAATGTGATTTTTAAGAGCATGTATCTTTCCCATTGCAACATATATGCTTATGAGACCTGGACACTTACTAAACAAGCTGAACGGGTCTTCCGGTTTCAAGATGGCGACGGATGGTCGTGTTGTTTTGTGTTCGTTAACTTTTTCGCGTAAGGGATGGATTTATTCATCTCTTGCGGGTAATTGGTGTGCCAGGATGTAAAACCAGGAGTTTCTACTCAAGATCTGCGCGGGTGCTACGGAGTTCGTGCATCGAGCGAAGCCATCCTTGAGTGAATTTTCAGCAGCGTGTGTGGTTATCAGTAGTTTGTGTTTACGTTTTTTCAACATGGCGGAAGAACGTGTTCTTTCCTAGCGGTCAGCAGTCAACATAACGAAGCGGCGTGGTAGCCGCACAGGGACAAAGAAGCAAGGTAAGCGCGGGGGTTTGAGACGTTTTAGACTCAAGTGTCACCGTCTAGGACTCAGGAACATCCGTATTCTATATTGGAACTGTGCCAGTGTAAAACAACGGGGGCTCTATTTTAGAAACCCTAGTTTACAGGAACAACATTGTAGCACTCCAGGAGACGAGACTGGGCGATCAGCTACTCCGAATTGCCGGCTTCAAATGTTTCTACAACAGACGACATCTGGGAACGGCGATTCTCGTTCGCGACAGCATGGTGGCGTCAGAGCTAGACATGTCCAGTTGGGACAGTGACGATATACAAATACAGGCGTTGAGAGTTCATTCCAGTATACCATTCATGTTGGTTAATGTTTATGCCCGAAATGCCAGTGTGGACGCCCAGAAGTGGCAGTGCTTAAGGGGCATATTAGGCCACGAGAGAAATGTTATTTTCTGTGGTGACTTCAACGCTAAAGGCAGATCATGGGGAAACACTTCCTCCAATACACAAGGGGAGGAGCTCGAGACTGCACTGGAAAACCATCGACCTGGTTTGTATCAACAGTGGCTGTGTCACCAGGACAGCAAGCCGCCCAGGCGATGAGGACAGTGCTATTGATCTGGCGCTAGTTTCACCTTCACTCACTACAGTGTGTAGATGGGGTGTCCTAGGACACCATGGCAGCGACCACCACCCTTGCAGCATATTGGTGGAGAAAGGCAGAACCAGGCAGCACAAGCTAAAGGTAAAGACGTTCCAGTATGACAGTACAGGGCAAGATGTGGTGAGTAAAATAAGACGTGACAAGCGCAGAACGTTTCAGGGCAGGAAAAAAAGCTGGAGCAGCCACCGTGGTGGAGTTTCGAGGTGGAGAAGGCTTGGGTGGATAAGCGTAGTGCTGTAAGGAGATGGCAAAATGCCAAGAAGAACAGAGCTGGTCATCCTAGTCCCTGCTTGCACTTAGAAAGAGAGATGCACACAAAAGTAAGCTATTTCAAAAAACTGGTCAAGGTGGTTAAAAGCGAAAAATGGGCAGAGGTGTGTCAAAGAGTAAGCACAGACAAGTCACTGAAATTGTTCTGGCGACTACATAAAAGCATGAGTGGGGTAGTCAAGAATAAGAGCATTTCTGACTTCCAAGGTGCTGACCTCATCTGGCAGAGGACTGACGAGGACAAGGGCAAAGCCCTCTTTGAACGCTACCTTGAGCAGAGCAACCAGACAGACATGGGAGGCCGGAATCTGGCCAAGGAGGTCACCTCAGACAGATGCAAGGCCCAGAACACTTCGGATGAAGACACAGTGACAGTGAAAGAAATCAAGGCTGTGCTTCGACGATCAAAAAACAGTGCTCCAGGTCCTGATGGCATAAGATACGACGACATAAATAGGTGTACCGACAATGAGCTAGAGAAACTAGCAGACATGTACAACAACAGTATAGGGAGTGCTAGCATCAAGGATGAATGGTTACATAGCTATCTGATTCCCTTGCCGAAGCCTGACAAAGACCACAAAAAAATTCAGGGATATCGAATTATAACCATGCAGAATACAGTAGGCAAGCTGCTGGAGAAGGTAATTGCCAGGAAAATATCAAGCCAACTAGAGAGGCAAGGTGTTTTCCCACCTACCCTGGGTGGGTACCGTCCAAAAAGAGAAACCTGGACTAATGCAGCAGTCTTTGCCCATGATGTCTATGAAGGGTTCCACTCAGGCACTGAAAACCGTTGCTGCAGCGATTGATCTTGAGGACACATACAACAGAGTACCACTGATATTTTAATGTTTCAGCTTCTTGAACTAAACGTAAGTCTATTCTCCTTAGTTGGATCGCTGCAGCCCTCTTCCAACGGAAAGTAGTTTTTTAGATATGGCAGTTGGACTTCGGAACAACACAATATATCCTGGCCTATCACAGGGATCACCATTATCTCCGGTACTGTTCAACGCCTACACAGTGAGAATCACCAGTGAGCAGATCACTGGACCTGGCAGGACATTGTCATATGCCGATGATGTTTTAGTGTATCGTCAGGGTAAGGATAGAGAGGAGGTTGCTGTGGAACTACAAACCGAACTCAATCGCATAAGTACTTGGTGTGATGAAGCTGGGGCAATGGTCAACCCAACAAAGGCAACAGTGACTTGGTTCTCGTTGAATAATCATATTGTCAACAATCCAACACCAACTGTAATGCTGTGTTTCAGAGACGGTGGAAAGAACGCAGGCAATGAATTACCTGGGGATACGGTTTGATCGAAGCCTTGCTTATAATGTGCACATAGACCAGGTGATAACAAAGGCCAAGCGGGGTTTGGCAGCGATGCGGGTGATGGCGGCAGCAAACTGTGAGAAGCGCCATCTATGTCTTCTGTACGAGGGGCTGGTCATGTCTGTTTTGGAGTATGCAATGGCAATCCTGACTCTCAGCCATAAGCAGATAGAAAGGATGGAAAGGATACAGAATGAAGCTATGCGCATTATTCTTGGATGTACAAGAGATACAGCATGCAGGGCGATGCGCTACCTTCTTGATTTTCCAACCATGAAGAGAGAATGCAAGTTTGCAGGGCACGCGCCTACCTCAGAATTAACGCAAACACACAGCATCCACTGCATAGTGAAATTAGGAAGGTGAAGGGCAGCAGGTTAAAAGAGGACGGTCGTGGATGGGTCAAGCCGAAGACATTCTTCAACAGGTGTGTTCACTTGAGGACTTAGAACCTGGCGAGGAGTGGGTGCAAGTGCCAACAGACTTCTGCACATCCTTTTCAGTTTGCATCCAACTAGATAGAAAATGCAGACAAGAAAATCCGGCTGCTGTGGAGGCTGAAGTACAAGCGTTGATTTTCGAGAATTCGCTAGACAGTGACGCGGTCATCTACACAGATGGGTCGGTCATCCGACATGTGAGAAGCTCATGGGCCTTTACAGCTCGGGCCGGAGGGAGAATTGTGAAGGAGGACTCTGGTGCTTTCACTGAAACCACAAGTAGCCTGACCATGGAAGTCATGGCAGTAAGTAAAGCAATAACATGGCTCGAGACACAGACATTCACTAGGGCTTGTTTCCTTAGCGACTCAATGAACATGATCAAGAGGATAGAGGAGGGGTCGATCCGAAGAGAATGGTTGCTGCCTCTGGAGCGGTCTCGGCTGGCAAAGATTAGTTTCATCTTCGTGCCAGGGCATGCGGGGAGTACAAGGAATGAGCGGGCTGACAAGCTCGCAGGTGAGGCTACTGTGGAGGGCGGACGCGCCATGGACCAGGCTGACATTCTGAATGCTCTACGAGAAGTGAGACTTGTGCAAGAACCAAAGTGATGACTGTGAATCTACAACAATGGCCAGACTGCGAGAGCAGCAAATTAAAAGAGGGGTGGCCAAACAAGAACACTACGCAGGAAGCCAAAGAAGATTGATAAACCAACACAGAACTGGCGTCGTTAGCCGCTACACGCTGCAGGATTTGCTGAGGAAGGGATCCGAGCACTTATGGACTGAATGGTCCGATGTGCAACGAGGAATGATCTGTCGACTAACTAACTAACTAACTAACTAACGCACATAAATGCTTTAACTACAAATGTTATAAAAGGGTTCTAAGAATAAATTGGTTACATAAAAGAACAAATGAATCCATATGACAAGATACGACAGAACCTGCAACATTTAGTAGATGCAGTTGTTGCACATAGTAAACAACTAGGGTTAGAATTGATTAGTAAGAAGACACAGATTATGGTCGTCACTGGGAAGAAGGAAATTCCACAATATGATATACGAGTAAATGGGCATATCCTTAAACAAGTGAATCGGTACAGTTGTCTCAGAGCAGTTATAAAATCTGATGGGATGTACTGATAAACGTGGGATGGGCTGTTGTATGGGTATAGTTATACTTCAGGATGGGTTCTGGCCAAGGTGGATATGTTCTGCAGACCCCTCCGGTCCCAGGATTCTGCATTTACTCACTCACTCTACCTGTGGACTTCCCCCTCTAGGGAACGAACGAACGAACGAAAATCTTATTTTCAAAGGGTTAGAATTGGGCACATTCTGCCCTTCTCTATTTCCTCTCATACATTCTTTCATTCAACATCACTTATGAAGCAATTCTTTGACAACAAAAGAACAATAAGCATTAAAACGCATGAAAATAATCAATAATACATGACTCACTGAGGCAATATTTAACTGGGCAATATAAATACCCAAGGAAGGTGTAACGTGGGTAATGTTTTTGGCTAGTTGTCATTCGAGATAATTTACCATTATTATTGTCTTTGTTGTTGTTTTTTTTTTTATGGGGTCATGTAGTCTGTCCTGAGATATTGTTCAAACAGGTTGCGACTGTATGTATAATGATTGGTGGTGTCTTTGATTTCTTGTGGAAGATTGTTCCACAATTGAGTGGCAGAGTATGCTAAGCTTGTTTTATATAAGTTTATCCTAGGTTTAGGGACATGAAGTATATTTAGTCGTTGCTATGTCTTGCGTTATATTTAAACAAGGTATCCATTATTAGGAACTCTCGAGCAGACACAACTCAACTCTGAGGACGTCATTTTAAACTTCATAATGTAATGGATCACAATAGTGCAGGATAGGAGAGGTTGAGATGAAGGCAGTGGGTAGAGAATCTAGATAGACACAGTAATATCAGCAGTCCAAGATACAGGTAGTCAGCTGTACAAAATCATCACAGGGCTTGAGCTGTCCTTGTCAGTGCATCAGGTCGTTGCAGTCGGCTCACCGGATGTACTGCGATCCTCCTTCTGATAGTTGTGGGAATGTTGGACTGATTGAAGATGGTCGCCTTCACTTTGACGAAATGTTCACAATACTAGACAATCAGTGGTTCAGGATGTCTCTTCAGACTCACTATGACAAACTACAATAATGGGCACCCAGTGGTTCAGGGTGTCTCTTCAGACTCACTATGACAAACTACAATAATGGGCACCAGTGGTTCAGGGTGTCTCTTCAGACTCACTATGACAAACTACAATACTGGGCACCCAGTGGTTCAGAGTGTCTCTTCAGACTCACTATGACAAACTACAATACTTGGCACCCAGTGGTTCAGAGTGTCTCTTCAGACTCACTATGACAAACTACAATACCGGGCACCCAGTGGTTCAGGATGTCTCTTCAGACTCACTATGACAAACCTTCATTGTCAGACTCTAGCATGCAGAGTCGCCGGTAGAGGAACCCTCGGCTTCATCTCAGCCTCATGAGCACCGGCTTGGAACAGTTCATCTCACACATACTGTTAGTTCGTATATCTGGGGTCGGGTTGAGGTGGAGGATATGGGCTATGCGGGAGTTTTCTCTGTCAGGGAGATCTTTCGGGACAGAGTACTTCACATGCCAGATCCAAGTGCTCAGATCCAACACAGGAAATAGCCTGAGCACAGGCTTCACTGTGCTGCCTTGATCTGCCTTCTTAGACCCGTCAAAGGCACTCAGTGGATAATCACCCGAAGGGCGATCCTGCAAGTATGTAACCTAGTGACAGTGACCTGCATCAATTCTTTTGCTCAAAAAATGAATAGGGCCAACAAGAGATCAGCATCAGGGAGAAATATTACATATAAGCTACCTGATCCTGTTCTGCCGGGAGGGTAGACTTGAGTGAACTGGACCATCACCTGTCAGACAGCCCCATGAGCAGCTTCATCTTGGAAGACCTTGGTCCCAGCTTGTACCTGTCCGGTCGTTGCCACATCCGTGAAACCCAGAACCTATTCATACAATACTCAGTTTTTCACACACCCATCACTCACCCTATTAGATTATATTCATCGGCTCAATGTGCGAGTCTCATAGTCGTTCCGACTAAAGACTTCTCATACCTCAGGATTAGAGGTTCATTTGAAGTGGGATACTCTTCTTCCCTGAAATTCCCTCTTCATTCAGTTCATAATATTTCATTTCTCCACCGATTCTCATTCCCAGACAGAATAGAACTTTTATTAAGTGGTACCCATCTCCCTCCCCATAGAGTAAGAGTAGTGTGTGTATATGGTTCTTCTAAAACCACCCCCCCCCCCCCCCCGATAGAAATTAAAGAGTGGTGTGTGTACATGTGTACATGGCTTCTTCCCCCATGTAAAAGGTAATAGGCATTTCGAAACACCCGTCTGGTCACCCCTTCCTAACGGCGTGATCCTATGTTGAACGGTTATACGGGTCCTCATGGATCTGCATTACGATACTAGGAATGCCATCTGTGTCCCTTTCATTACCCCTCTCTTCTCCGGTTTCGATGAAAGAAAATACCCTCTGTTGCCCACAATTACTGTTCGCTCACATATAAGACATCAGATCATAGTAAAGGGTGAAATTGTCTGTGTTAGTTAGTTAGTCGCGGTTCCAACTTCACAGCAACGGGTCGTTCCCATTATGCTCCATTCCTGTGCCAGTGAATAAATATCACACAAAAAGCTCCCCACTGCCCGATGTGAAAAGTGCAAAAGACAGGAGTCTCGACAAACAACGGCCCGCACATATACACTGTGCATAATGCCGCCGCCAGAATGTCAACACAATAGTCCCCCACGAAACATCCAGTTAATCTCTGATGGAATCGGCAGTCATTTTCCCATCTGGATGTTTCCTAAATGTTCATCCACACAGTCCACGAAATACAGTTCATCGTCGATGGTAGTGGCAGTCAACCAGAAGCTCAGCAGCCTCGCATTTCTGCATAAGGCAAAAACCGGTCAACTATGGGACATAGCCAGCTGCCATCGCTCCGAATATGCAGTCACGTTCCAAAAAACCTCTGGCAGATTCAAAAGCATTTCACACAAAACTCACAGCTCACAGTGTCGCGCCACGCTCTCACTCAGTAGCAGGGCGATGGAACCATAGCCTCCTTAGTCACCTCTTACGAGATGCATGGTAGGCAACAGTGTTACTATTCTTTGCTTCCCTTATGGGCCCCGGCAACACATGGGATTAGGGGCTTATGTTATTAGACATTAAGCATCGATTAAACGTTACACAATTTAATAAAGTTTATGAAAAATCATTCCAACACTGCAGCTAAAAATATAACTAAAATAATTGACCTTTAATACTAAAATAATTTACATTTCATTGTAAAATAATATGTATATTATTTCTTTATATATATATATATATATATATATATATATATATATATATATATATATATATATATATAAAACATATATACATGCATGCAATGACTGAGCTACCGTATGACAGTAGACGGTACTACCTGCTTTCTGTTGGTGCCGAACGTTGGCGCGGCGCTTACCAAACCCAACTCCCCACATTGTGCCAACTGCTTCGGGCAGAAGAGCGGAATTGGGAGAGTACAAGCCTTACCCTGGTGCGAGGAAATGCAACCTAAAGACAAAGTGTCATGGCAGGCAGACCAGGCCCTAAGCCTTGGTTGGCGGCTGGTCTAGGATCGAAGCTCCGACAGGCGGACAATTAGA
This sequence comes from Cepaea nemoralis, assembly GCA_014155875.1. Lineage (NCBI taxonomy): Eukaryota > Metazoa > Mollusca > Gastropoda > Stylommatophora > Helicidae > Cepaea > Cepaea nemoralis. The sequence goes on from JACEFZ010005091.1 coordinate 498,811, forward strand.
GCATTGCTTTGCTGATCCGGCAGCTTTTGCAGCTTGTCTTGTTCCAGATGTAGAGGTGTTATCTTTCCTCTAGAGTGAACTAGGCAGGCCGAGAGAGGGATCGTGATGCATGGGCAACACATGATCTCTATATTTTAGCCCAGGCTTTGTGCTATGGAGAGGCAATAACTCCATCCCTTACAAACTATCGTCTGTCAAGACGGCAAGGTGCCAATGACATGCATGCATACATTTACCTAAACCAAATAAATACACACACACACACCCCCCCCCCCCCCCCCCCCCCAACCACACACATACTTTATTCTCCTCCACTCATTATCTGCATAATTAGATGCCAGATTTACATACATGCTAGTACTGTCCCGCACACGCCTGTATTCCTGACCGTACACTAGCCCGAACACCACCAAACAGAAACACAAGCATGCGTACCAGTAGACACACGTAATTTGCACACAACACACACTAAATGTTACATAAGCCCTTGGCTGACTGCATAATATAAACACTCTGGCCTTGGAAACTGTCGTGATCCTCGTTGCTGGGGAAGTTGTCCTAATCCTCTTTGGCTGCTAACGATATCAAAAGCTCTCAGCCATGTCAGATAGTGCAATGGTCTGGTGAGTCTTCGACCATTGAGGAGTCGGCACTGACATTGCCTTTCTCTATCAACTGGCACATTCATTCTGGCATTAGTGGGTTTTTTTTAGATATTTCGAAAGACATCATGGTTTTCTCTATCAACTGGCACAGTCAGTCTGGTAGTAGTGGTTTTTTTTTAGATATTTCGAAAGACATCATGGTTTTCTCTATCAACTGGCACAGTCGGGCTGGCAGTAGTGGTTTTTTTTAGATATTTCGAAAGACATGGTTTTCTCTACCAACTGGCACAGTCGGGCTGGCAGTAGTGGGTTTTGTTTGAGATATTTCGAAAGACATGGTATTTACTATATAGCCTCACGATGCGGTCCATTCTTTTTCTTGCTTTATTGCTATTGACTAAAGTTGCCTCAGGCGTTGCTGCACTTTGTTTCTTCGGGGGGTTCTTTTGATAGACACTTCTGTCACAGCGACACTCTTGACAAATTGGTGAACAATGTGCTGTATGTAGTTTGCCATGTATACCAACACACTTAATAAACCCTTTGTTCTTTGAGAACTCAAAGCTTGAGCAACAAGCAGTATGATGAGGCCCAACGTAAACAGCGGGAATGATCCTATCGACAACAACCTACGCTACACAGCTATTCTCCGGTAAAAATTAATGCCCTTCAAAAGTGTTCTGTGTTCTTTGTGGACACCTTTCTGTTAATATTCCTATCGGGAAATAGTAAAGAATATATACAAGAACCTTCCGACGCTCCTTCCTGAACTACTGCTGTATATTAGTTTCCCTGCCCTACCTAAGCTAGTGATAACATACTATTATTCTCTGCTCTTTCTAGTGCCCATCAATTAGTGTCTCTTTCCCACACCGTATTCACCCAGGTAAACCGTATCACAGTGTCGACCTTCTCCACGCAATCCCGCTAATTGTAATGGTAAAATAGGTCTATTATTACTTGTGCAGATTCACCCACAGAATAATAGTTGTCTGCGTCACAGAACATTCTATCTACCCATTTATTTCAGGTTGATATATCATGCATATATTCACATTGAAGAGGAGAGTGTGGCGGGATTCTAAATGACATACGTTCGAAGCTAACATGATATCCGTTAACGCTGTTTAGCATTTAGGCTGCTTTCGACACCCAGCTGATATTGTCCGACTGGCCTAGGCCCACAAATCAATAACTCCTCATTAGTATGCAAGATGTGACCTTTTCCCGACACACGAATTATGGGCGCCGCATGCTTCAGCAACTTTATTAATCGGCCAACCGCTTCGATCAAAGAATGTAAAACCAATCTCATTCGAGGAAACAACTGTTAACTTGCCATCTTTAGACTCGAGGACCTTTGATTCCTATGAAGACAGAATGTTCAGCACCAAGTTGTTGCCACCCCTCCAGAAGTCAACAGCCCTTGTTTGATCTAATGGCCGAACTTCCATCTCTCGGGAGCCTTCCCGAGAAAGTTGAACACGTCCCTTAGAAAGTGCAGCTACACTTTCTTGTGGGTGTCCCCCGAGAAAAGTGAGAATTATTGAATACTCACATTCAGATAACCCCGGATGCAAAAGTTAACTCAAGAACTAAACTTCCAGAAGTTGCGAGAAAGTACCCAAAGTGAGGTTTCCCAGGGCTTCCCCTGCTATATTTAGCATGAGGTTCCCCCGTACCAGAATCTAAGAATCTAATACCTGAGGAGAGGACCTCTTGGCCATTTTGTGACAGATGCCTTGAAGAGATTAGAACAAGAATTGCCATTGCGAAAGTAGCCTTTTGCAAGATGAAAAACATACTGACCAATAAAAAGATATAAATTGAACAAGAATAAGAGTTGAAGCGCTACATAGAACCTGTGCTTTTGTATGGATGTGAAACCTGGACAATGAGCAAACAAGCTTAAAAACATCTGATGTCTGTGGAAATGTGGTTACAGAGGAAAATGCAAAGAATACCATGGACAGACAGAAAAACCAATGAACAAGTCCTTCAAGGAAGAAATAGTTAGCCGCGGTTCCAACTACACGGCAACGAGTCGTCCCCATTGTGCTCTGTTCCTGTGCCAGTAAATATCACACAAAATGCTCTTCACTGCCCTATGGGAACAATGGAATAGACAGGAGTCTCGGCAAGCCAACAGCCCTCTCAGGTACACTGTGCATAATGCCGCCACCAGAATGCCAATGCACAAGTCCTTGAAAAACACAGTTCGTCGTCGATGGAATCGGCAGTCACTAGAAAGACCCACTGAAAGCACCGCACAAAGCACAGACTCTGTAGCTCCAGTGACAACTCCCAGGAGTCTCCTGAAAAAATGTACTCATGAACCGAAAAGGTAAACCAGTCAATTCAGCAACAGCCGGGCGCATCGTTCCAAACATGCAGTTCACGCTGCAAACAACCCCGGACAGATGTAAAAGCATTCCACGCAAAATTCACGGCTCACAGTGTCACGCCACGCAGTCACTCAATAGCAGGGCGACAGAACCATGCACTACCAGTCCAACTTGAGGAAAATGCAAATGCAAATCGTAGCCGCAAGCGTAAACACTCCAGAGGCCTTAACGGTTTAAATGCCTTTCCGCCATGCTGGGGACCAGAAGTCCTAATAGACTGTGACTAAGTCTCAGCCCAAGCCTCCGTAGTCGCCTCTCACAACATGCTTCCCTTGTGGGCCCCGGCAACACACGGGCGTGTGACACATGAAACTGTTCAAACAATATGGTCAGTGTGATCGCATGACGTAGTGCTAACTCAGCCATGATTTTCTTGAGGGTAGTGCGTCTGTCAAAGACAGCTAGGACCTCTACTCTTGCAATGTTGCTGGAGTCACCCACAGAGTACAGCCTATCGCATCTTGGTTCATCTTGAAATCTCTCGTATCCAATTTGAAAATTATGTTTACAACACTTCACAGGGTCATATGAAGGGTAGACATCCTTATAAACAGCGAACATCTCAGTATTAATGACATTTGCCTTGCTGGTGTAGGAATGTGATTAATGCAACCAGCCGCCTTTTAGTCCATGATGTTTCATGCACACCTGCACCAGTCTTCCGCTAATTTCTCATTGACACAGCATCTCCCAGACATCATGGATGTGCAGGACATGTTAACCAACAGTGTTCTTAGTAAAATGCTCACCTTCTGGACCTTTCCTTGTAGTGTAATATAACTGTATGCTACTTTCCCAGCAACATTAATCTGTTCGGGACACATTCAACATGTTACACTTATTTAACCACAATTGCCATTTATGCTTCTGTAACCACGCATACGTATGTAACCAATTATACTACGTAAGGATTGTGATTAGAGTGATGTAGAACATTACTCTTCTGTGATTTAGACCATTACTCGGTGATTAGAGTGATGTAGACATTACTCTGTAATGAGAGTGATGTAGAACATTGCTCTGTGATGTGAGTGATATAGAACATTGCTTTGGGATTAGAGTGATGTAGAACATTACTCTGTGATTAGAGTGATGTAGAACATTGCTCTGTGATGTAGAGCATTGCTATAGGATTAGAGTGATGTAGAACATTACTTTCTGTGATGTAGAACATTACTTTCTGTGATGAGAGCTATGTAGAACATTGCTCAGTGATCAGAGTGATATAGAACATTACTCTGTGATGAGAGTAATTTAGAACATTACTCTGTGATGAGAGTGATGTAGAACATTACTCTGTGATGAGAGTGATGTAGAACATTGCTCTGTGATGTAGAACATTACTCTATGATAAAAGTAATGTAGAGCATTACTTTGTGATGAGAGTGATGTAGAACATTACTCGGTGATGAGAGTGATGTATAACATTACTCTGTGGTGAGAGTGATGTAGAACATTCTGATGTAGAACATTGCTATGGGATTAGAGTGATGTAGAACATTACTCTGTGATGTAGAACATTACTCTATGATAAAAGTAATGTAGAGCATTACTTTGTGATGAGAGGTGATGTAGAACATTACTCTGTGATGAGAGTGATGTAGAACCTTGCTTTGTGGTGAGAGTGATGTAGAACATTGCTCTGTGATGAGAGTTATGTAGAACAATGCTCTGTGATGAGTTATGTAGAACAATGCTCTGTGACGAACGATCAATCTTTATTTTCAAAGGGTTAAGAATTGGGCACGTCTGACATTCTGCCGTTCTTCTCTATTTCCTCTCATAATTCTTTCATTCAATATCACTTATAAAGCTAATCTTTGACAACAAATGAACAATAAGCATTAAAACGCATGAAAAATAATCAATAATACATGATTTACTAAGGCAGTGTTTGACATGGGCATTATAAATACCTAAGGAAGATGCCATGGAGTTTATGCTGTGGAGTTTCTGGGTTTCAGGTTGTTGATTCTGACTATCAGGTTGAGTGCTGAAAGAGAGCTGCATGGTTGGATAGATACTGCTACTCTCGGCTCTTGATTGTTACAGCAACCCCATGGCATTCTTTATCTTTGATAATTGATGGCAAGAAACAACTGTTGGTTTTCCATTCTTTACCTTTGATAATTGATGGTAGACAACACCTGGGTGGTTTACACACAGCCTGGTTGTACAACACATAGATTTCATAAGCCGTATGCGTTAAGATCACTGACTCACCATAGCTTGCGGAACAGGACACCGGTGTAGTTTTTTCAGTCTATTTTACTCACACAATACATTAGACGCTGTCAAGAACATCATCTTTTGTTCCATAACGAATTCACAAATGTACAAATAATGTACAACAATATCGAACATCACACTTCTACAAGAGCGGCGTAGTTTATAGCCGTAACTCTGTTGACGAGGACAACGTCCAACACCGAACGAAGTCCATGTCTGACTGACTCTAAAGTGACGTTTTGTTCTCCGCCCAAAATGTCTAGCCTACTTTTCTCGTATTTATAAATAATGTCTTGATAGGTCATGTTGCACAGTCTCCCTTTTGTCGACCTCGCTTAATACTTCTCATGCCATGGCAGAATGTGAAGTGTACCCACATATGGGAATGTTTATTGGCTAGTTGTCATTTGAGATAATTTACCAATATTTTTGTTTTGTTGTTGTTTTTTGTTTATTGGGACATGTAGTCTGTACTGAGCCCGCTTCGTGGCTTAGAGGTTATGACTTTTCTCCGTAATCTCGTATACTCTCGTCGGTAACGTGATGACGGTGAGAATCAGCAGTGGTTCGAATCGCATCGGTAACTTACGGGGTATGTGAGCCGGCCGCTCAGAAAGCAATGGCAAACTACTGAGCGTAATCTTGCCAAGAAATCAACATACAGCTGAAAGATGCTGGTGTTGACAGCGATGTCCTGTAAAGGATATGCAAAAAAAAAAGTCTGTACTGAGGTAGTGTTCAAAAAGGTTACAAACGTATGTATAATGATTGGTGGTGTCCTTGATTTCTTGTGGAAGATTGTTCCACAATTGAGTGGCAGAGTATGCTAAGCTTGGTGATGTAGAACATTGCTCTGTGATGAGAGTGATGTAGAACATTGCTCTGTGATGAGAGTGATGTAGAACATTGCTGACAAATGTTTCACATTTTGATACCAAAACGATAATCTGTAATTCATGGACAGCATGCCAGAATTCTAGTATATTTTCTATATCAAGTCCATTCTCATCTTTATAAATAGCATTTAGAATTAACTGAAAAATTCCCGTAGATACACCTTTGATATTTACTTTTCTAACATGATGTGCAGTTTCACCTCTGACCTCAGATTGCAATAACACGTAAAATAATTCAGAACAGGCACACAGAGTGAACAGATCACAGTAGAACTCACAGTCATCAATGTTTATCTGTGAATTGTTCTTTAAGCCAAAGTTGGCCAATGTTTCCCATAATTCCACATGAGATTGATGTAGTACATTGCTCTGTGATGAGAGTGATGTAGAACACTGCTCTGTGATGAGAGTGATGTAGAACATTACTCTTCTGTGAAGAGAGTGATGTAGAACACTGCTCTGTGATGAGAGTAATGTAGAACATTACTCTTCTGTGATGTAAACATTGCTCTGTGCTGAGATTGATGCAGAACAATTGCTCTGTGATGAGAGTGATGAAGAAAATTACTCTGTGATCATCATCATCATCAACCATTAAAAGAAATATAGTGATTGATCGTTATATTTTGAAGCCATCTCTTATAAGTGTAAGACTCTTGGTACTGGAATGCTTCTTGATCGCATCACCAGTTCCCTCGCCTCATATATTTGCATGCCCAGAGAGGCTTTGATGTCTTGCGTCCACCATTTTGTTAATCGACTTCTGCCTCTTCCAAGAATCATGTTCCCCATTACTGTTTTTAAATGCTGTGTGACTAAAGTATTTTTGTGTCCAAGGTATGGTGTTTATGAGCCAATACGTTTGTGTCCGAGATATAGTGTTTATGAGCCAGCGTTTTTCAGTGTTCAATCTTGTAGAATTTCAGTATTTTCCCTCCTCTTGATTTACAGTATTATAAGAATGAATCTATACTAATAATAGCATCTGAAAATATAATCCAATCCCAGTTTTCTTTTAATCAGATGATTGTATAGCTGTTCAAAATGTGTGTACCTAGTTGTGAAGTTATGTTTTGTTAGGGTCGTTCAGAAAGTAATGCACATCCACATGATTTTTCTCAGTTAATAATGATGTTAGAAGCATGAAATTCTGCATACTTCAAATATGGCATGTTTTGATTGTGTGCACCAAATTGCAACCCAACCGGCCAAATAATATGGCTGCCTTAAACCGTTGAAATTGAACGTGTTAGGAACTTGCATTATATGCTGAATTGTGATAGAATTTCTCGTTGCAGAGAAGGAAACTGTTGTGAACATTCACAGGCATCTATGTGATGTGTGTGGAAGTTTTGCAGTTAACAGTATTACATAGTCAGTCACTGGGTTCAGAGAATCAAAGGATCAGGAAGTGGCGATAAGGAGCTGTTTGATCGGCCACGCTGTGGAGGTCCTGCCACAGCCACCAACGTAGAAATGTTGAACGAACAAACAAACTTTACTTTCAAAGGGTCACAAATTGGGCAGGCAGGCCCATCTGACATTTGGCCCTTCCAATCACTCATCTTTTGTTCATCATTAGTGCATGTTACATTCACATAGGAAAAAGAACATTGTCAAATGAATGTTGTAAACATAAACAAAGCATGTTATGGTACAGGCCGACACATGTACACATGCGCATTCATAAAAACACACATACATACCTGCATACATATCTGTATCCATACTTACATCATTTTCACAAACTCACAGTTATGCACTCACTAAGTACCACACAAATACACACTCCCTCACATGTACATATACTTAATCACAATCACAAACTCACTGACAAAAGTTTACTTATGCACACACACAGGCTAGACCGACAGACATACATGAATGCGCTGAGGGCATTATTTTTACTGAAAGGCGAATCACTACTGAACAGTTGCACTTACAGCTGTCAGTCAACAGTGGTAGTGTAAATGCTGTTATAAAAACTTGGATTTTCTCAAGTTTGCACAAGATGGCTTCCTTGAAGTCTCACAAATGAAAACTGATTGCAAAGGAAAGCAGTTTCTTCAGAGTTGTTGGAGTGTTTCAATGCTGATAGAGAGAACTTTTGGGCTAAGATCGTTATAGGTGACAAAACCTATCATCACACATCATTTTGAACCTGACACAAAAAGACTCAATGGAGTGGCATCATCCACAACCCCACATGAAAAGAAATTCGAGTCAAATCTTTCAGCTGGAAAGGTCATGATCAATGGATGTTATGCCAAGAGGAGAGACAACCAATTTGCAAGCTTACATTAAAACATTGCAAAACCTCAATCAACATTTTCGCAGAGTTCAGCCACACAAGAATCCAGCAGAGCTGCTTCTCCTTCGTGACAATCGTGCCCTCACACAAGTCTGGCTACACGGGAAGCAATCACCAAATTGGGTTGGACTGTACCACCCCATCCACCCTATAATCCTGATTTGGCACCCTCTGATTTTCATCTGTTTGGTTCGCTTAAAGTTGGATAAGGTTTCATGATGAAGGAGTGATTCATGCAGCGAAGAAATGGCTACATAATCAAGACAAAATCTGTTATGGGCAAGGAATACATGCACTTGTTTCATGCTGGCATAAAGCCGTACAAGTTGTTAGGGATTATGTTGAATAAAACAGATGTTTACATTACATCCATACATATTTTTGTTTGGATAAATTTCATGATTTTTGAATAAACATCTCCTGAGAAAAATGATGTGGTGCATTACTTTCTGATTATTCCTTGCATACTAATAATAGCATCTGAAAATATCCAATTCCTGTTTTTTTTTCTTGTAATCAGATGATGGTACAGCTGTACAAAATGTGTGTACCTAGTTGTGTACAAAATGTGTGTACTTGATTGTGAAGTATTTGTTTTTGTTTTCTCTTTGTGTTCGCTCACTTTAAGCTCAAGCCCAGTCCATACACACGCTACTACTTCTAGTGCACTGAACTAATTTGTGTGTGTTGATTAGCTTTCCCTATTATCAGTGTCCCTCACCTCAGGCAATCCCACTCTGACTTCTAATGTACATGTAATTTACGTCCCCAAGCCAAGGATAGGAAATCAACATTTTAGTCCAACTGACCAGTGTAGGGGTTGAACCCTCTACCTTGGCATCAGCACACGGGAAGTATAAAAGCAAGCGCACTTGTCCATTCAATCATGCAGACCTCCAGTCCTGAAGTAAAATAATTCTTTGAGCTGTTTCTCTCTGAACTTTGCAGTAGATGAGACAAAGAAACATTTCCCTCCACACAATGGTGGTTTTTTGTGATGGAAAATATTGACCTTTTTGTATTAGGATTATTCATTTACAGAGATCATGAGTGACTGAGATGATGAATAGACTGGAATGTGATGTAGAATTTTGATGTGTTCACATTAGGAGCTTGAGTACAGGGTATTTTATGGACAAGGCAGCAGAGCTCTTTGTGTTGTGCTTTTTGTAATTATTAATTTTATCAATATAAATAAAATAATATAAAGTAATGCAACTTTACAGAACACAATAATGGAAAACATAGCACGTTGTGGTGACTAGCCTTTGTCAGCAAACCAATATGCAAAACACAACATATAAACATGAGGAAGACACCATGAGTCTGTTTATGTGTTTTTTTTGTGTGTGTTTGCTTACTGATGAAGGTTAGTCGCCCGAACGTCCTACTCATCCGTAATTATGCTCTATAAAGCTGAATTACTTTGTGTTTACATTTTCCACAGCTTTACTGCAGTTCCACTAATTTAAATGTTATCATCATTATTAGGTCAGCCAGTTCAGAGACTGATGTAAAAGTTGATTGATCATTCTCTTGCCCTCCAGTGTTGTCAGTAATAGACCTCTGTGTCTCACACTGTGACCAAACCCATGATGACCTTTTTGTATGATGTTCACATGTTGGATAATGATCTGAATCAAAACCTTGATGTCTCTTGAGCTGTTTTACATATTTTAACCCTGTATGTTTGCTGCTGTCATGTGCTTGTATTCTTACACATTTCTCTGACTTTCTTGTTTCTACTCATGCGTTTTTGTGTTGTCTGTTGTAATCATTGGTAATTGGCCAACAATTTTAAACACATAATAACATTGAAGTGTTGGGTATGTTTCAGCCTGTTATATTTGAATTTGCTTTGTCATACATTTCTGTACCAGATTTAATGTTTCAGTAATGTGATTACAGTTGTGTTTTGTTATTATGTCAATGTGTGTTTATAAAATATGTATTTTACATAAATTGTTGATGTATAAACAGTTAAAATAAGCCATTATTGCAGAAACAATTGAAATAAACTGTTGATGTTTAAGCAGCTAAAACAGACTGTTGATGTATAAGCAGTTGAAACAGGCTATTGATGTATAAACGGTCAAAATAAACTATTGATGTTTAAGCAGCTAAAACAGACTGTTGACATATTTTTTTTAAAAAGTTGAAACAAACTTGGTTTATTTTTAAGTGAATGGTCCATGCCGTCCTATTATGTATGTTGCTGTAATATGTAGGCCTGATTTATATGAGAAGCATATTAAATGAACTGCAACAGATAGTGAAGAATACAAGGGCCTCTCTGAGAGTGCTGGTCAGCCACTGAAATATGTGAATCCTTTACAGTACATTTCTTGCCAGTAATAAATTGATATTATCTTACAAGATATTGTTATAGTCTTATCTCCCTGCCAAAATCATTTAGTGTCAGTTTAGAGATAAAGTCAACACAATGTTGGTTGTTACATTCCATTTTTGCTGTACTCATTGACGAATGCGGTTGGTTTATACAGGGAAGTATGAATTCTTTAGTGATGAAATTGATGTAGATTATGTTCTTCAGATTATGCAATGAGTGAATCAACAAAAATGAGAAGTATAATCAGTAGGCTTAACTAGAGCATAGTTACAAGTGACAAACTGGATGCTGCAGCTAAAGTCTTGAAGGCAACAAACTCACACAGATAGGAGTTTGGAACTCCTCGCTTGGAACTCAAACAGTCCATACACACTACTTTTTAGTAGCGCTGGACTGAATTTTGTGTGGGGATTAGCTTTCCCTATTAACAGTGTCCCTCGCCATCAGACGAACCCACACCGACTTCAGAGGTACTTGTAATTTTCATCCCCAAGTCAAGGACGAGGGGTCAGCATATTAGTCCAACTGTCCGGTGTAGGGGTTGAACCCCTTACCTCGGCATCAGCACAGTTTGCTGAAATTGACCTACCTTGCTGAAGTTGACCTACCTTGCTGAAGTTGAGAGCCTTCGCTGTGGCGAAGGATTTACGAATGCAATACGTAATCCCGCATACCACGTTTGAAACACAGCTGCGAGTGATTTGAAAGCAGACCGCTTTCTGTTGGTTCCAATACAAATGTATGAGTACCGGTTGTTCAGAAAGCAATGGCAAACTACTGAACGTAAACTTGCCAAGTTCTTCTTCTTCTTCTTCTTCTTCTTCTTCTTCTTCTTCTTCTTCTTCTTCTTCTTCTTCTTCTTCTTCTTCTTCTTCTTCTTCTTCTTCTTCAGCGTTCCGAGCCATTGAGGTTCTTTGCTGCAGATACAATCCGTCTCCATTTGTCTCTCTGGTTGACCTTCTCTTGCCAGTCGTTGATTCCAAGTGCTTGTAGGTCTGTATATATATATCTCTCCACCGTCTTCTTGGTCTACCTCGGGATCTACGGTCATTTATTTCCTGAGTGTAAGCGAGTTTTGTTTCCCTATTATCTTCCACTCTTTCTATATGCCACAGCCATTGTAGTCTATTAGACTTCATAATACCAGTAATTAGCGGGGACTTAAACAGATCATAAATGTCTTTGTTACTTCTTCTTTTCCACTCTCCACTTTGTGTATCCCTAACGGGTCCAAAGATGCGTCTTAAAACTTTGTTCTCAAAGGTTTGTAACAAGGCTTCGTCTCCTTTAGTTGTATCCAGGTTTCAGAGCCATACAGCACAACTGGTCTGATCAGTGTTTTGTATATTGTGATCTTGGTGTTGGCTCACAAAATTATAAAAGAGGCAAGAAGGGAGGGAGGAAGTGAGTGGGAGGAGTAAGAGAGGTGAGAGACTTATCTCAAAATAAATTAACAGATTCAGTGCCAAACAAAAGGTAGGTTTGGACCAAACCTAAATGAATGAGGAAATTGGGAAGTAGGGATGTCGCGGTTATAATCTAGAAGTGGTTAATAATGTAGCAGACATATTGTATTATATATTAAATTAAATGGGGGTTGTTTAGGGGAAACTAATGTATTGATATTTTAACTGAGACAACATTTTGGGTGATATATTCACCCATGGCAGATACGGGAAGTCAGTGAAGACGATTAATCATCCAATGGCAGTTAATCATTTAATACTGTAATGCATACTTCCAGGATAGAAAAGGAAAGACTGCATGAATGAATACAATGAGTCAACACAAGATGAAAGTGGCCAGGGACGTTGTTAACCGTAAAATACTTCTAATTGTATGTTGATCTACATCCATCCATGGCTCATATACTGTTCTATGTCTAGCTGAGTTGCCGTCTCCGTCAGTCCACAGCGCCGTCTGAACATATTTGCGTTCATATATATCCATTTGTTAGTTACTGAAAGTAAAGTCACAATTATGTAGTCAATGTAATAATTGGTATATCATAGATCCTGCTATAATTGAAATAACTGGTATGTCATAGATCCTGCAATAAGTGAAATAACTGGTATGTCATAGATCCTGCAATAAGTGAAATAGTGGTATTTCATAGATCCTGCTGTAAGTGAAATAACTGGTATGTCATAGATCCAGCAATAAGAGAAATAACTGGTATGTCATAGATCCTGCAATAAGGGTAATAACTGCCATGTCACAGATCTTGCAATAAGAGAAATAACTGGTATGCTATAGGTCCTGCCATAAGTGAAATAACTGGTATTTCATAGATCCTGCAATAAGTGAAATAACTGGCATGTCATAGATCTTGTAATAAGTGAAATAACTGCTATGTCATAGATCTTGTAATAAGTGAAATAACTGCTATGTCATAGATCTTGCAATAAATGTAATACAGTAACAACTGCTAGGGATAGAAAAGGTTACAGTACAACTGCTATGGATAGAAAGAGTTACTATAACAACTGCTTGGGACAGAAGTAGTTATAGTAACAACTGCTAGGGATAGAAAGAGTTATAGTAACAACTGCTGGGGATAGAAAGAGTTACAGTAACAACTGCTTGGGAGAGAAGTAGTTATAGTAACAACTGTTAGGGATAGAAAGAGTTACAATAACAGCTGCTAGGGATAGAGAAGCTTACAGTAACAAGTGCTACTGATATACAGACTTACAGTAACACTTGCTAGGGATAATAAGAGTTACAGTAACAGCTGCTATGGATAAAAAGAGTTACTGTAACAACTGCTAAGGAGGATAGAAGTAGTGTGGCATAATTGCTAACCACCATTATTCAGTTGACAAGAATTCAAGCCAAGAAGAGGAGAAAATATATAACAATTGACTACAGGAGCAAACTGAAACCAGAACTGCAAAATTAACATCACATCAAACTGAAACTTGAACAATTGACAGAAGATGACGTCAATTCTAAGAAAACATTTCATCAGCCAAAGCTCAGGAGACCATTGGACAAAACAGACATGTGACACCGCCTCAATTTGAAAACCCGCGTAGAATATGTTAATAGCGCACTCTTCCTAAAACATGCCTGATGAACAGACGTGAAATATAGTGTGACCAAAGTTTCAAATAAGGACGGCAGAATGTCTGGATCCCAGTGAAATCTTGGTAGCAACCCAGTTGGCAACCCACAACCAACCAGCTGGCAACCAACTGACCAACCAACCAAACCAGATCCCAGAGAGAGAAAGAGATGACCCACACTTGAGATGGAAGAAGATTTGGTCATGGGCAGAACTGGAGTGGATCCATCAATCAATGGACCCAGGCTTATCCAAATCTCCCATCACAAGGGTACCTTTCTTTTAGGAACACACAACACTCAGTTTCAGGAACTGATACATAAATGTTGATTTCACTATCACCACACTTAACATGTACAACATTCAATTGTTTACCATGTTTTCACACTTGTTGACATCATGTATATTGATGCTTATTTATTGATGGTTTGTAATATTGGTCCTATATGCATGTTTCTATTTTATCTTGTATAAACCACCATAGAAATGTACATGACAGGCCAGAAGACACAGGCCCATTCAATAAATAATTAACTGTCACTGATCTTAAGTTGATTATTGGTTCAACCTATCTGTGATTCTCCATCTTATGTGTGTACACTAAGTTATCAAGATCTATTGTGATTGGTTATGTGTTTAATTGTTTAAAAACAAATTAACTCATGAAGGAATATGTAATTGGGAGAGACTCGAGGTCTATCAACTGCTCAACATCCATGCATTCTTAAAATAAATCAGGCTGAGAGAATTCTCCAGACTTTCCTCAGATTTGATAAACAAAAAGGGGGGGGGGGGGGGGGGGGCTCAAGAGCTATAAGAATCCTTGGAGAAGGGGCAGAATCCCAGTTGGTATTTATTATTTTCACCAAGGCCATAATCTATATCTCCTAGACAAAATTAAATAAGACGAGGCCTGCAGATAACTCGAGGGTCATATTCTGGGGTTATTGAAGACAGAAGAGGATGGGGCCCAACTTCTTTGATTAGAAATGGGGCATGCACCAAAGTGATTTCCCACTCCCTTCAAAAATATATGACATATTGGGATGGCTACGTCCTGGATGGTTCCCATAATAAATTAAACAATTAAATAATACATTGTGTGTAATTAAACGGTTACATAATACATTGTGTAATTGAACAGTTACATAAAACACTGTATTACACTAAACATTAACTTATTGTTACTCATTATCTTTAGATTTTGAACATTGTCACCATGTGGGGTTATTGATTGACAGCCACATGATAAGAATGACATTTACAGATAAATAAGAGTAGGTGACTGATCATTCCTCCTGAATAAGGGGGCCATTTTCAAATAGGTTTATACTTCAGAAAAGGGTTATCCAGGAGAAATATAGAGTGTGAATCTACTATACAAACACTACTTCTCTTTCAGAGAAGGTGTTCTTTTCCTAGAAGTCTGAACTTAACAGCATTTCATCAACCATCGGAAAATCTTATCCGGAGGGAAATCTCTGTCTAATTTCAGATTCTTTTCTTTACTAGGTATTAATTCTGGTTACTTTAATGCCTGCTGTTTTTGGCTTTTCCAGCATTGACAGACAGACATAACATAGGGTGTTTTTAATATTGTGCATGCTTTGCTGTATATTTGCAGATCCGGGGACTGACATGCTTACGTGGATCAGACCAACTGCAAATATATTTTTTTAGGTAGAGCAAACAAAGCAATAAATTCTAGGCATAGCGGAAACTGCAAAGTTTAGAGTCCAAATAACGGAAACAGGTAGGGAATGCGGGTTAGATGGCCCTGAGCTAGCTAACTATATTTCAGATGCATTCGACAAAAGAGAAAGACTGCAAGCGGAATTGGCCCTCAAAGAAAAACAGCTTCAGGCTGAATTGGCTGAGAGGGAAAAACGACTTCAAGCAGAAATAGAGGAGAAAGTGAAACGATTTCAGGCAGAATTGGAGGAGAAAGAGAAAAGACTACAGGCTGAAATGGAAGATAAGGAGAGAGAGCGTCAACACCAACTGGAGTTGAAGAGAATGGAGACTGAATTGGAGATCCGAAGACTAGAGAAAGGGAGTGGTCCTACACCCTCAACCTCATCAGGATCGCCAGTGACAGAACCACATCCTCACGTCTCCCACCTTAATTCAGGAGCTATGTCATTTCCTCTGGAACCCTTCAATGAACAGACTGACCACATCGAAGGATTTTTATCACGCTTCGAGGCAATGGCTGTCAGCTGTGGGCTTGAAGAAGGGAGATGGGCGACGAAGTTAGCGCAGGCTTTAAGATCTACCGCTTATGACGTGTTCTATCGCCTCACTCGTGAGAAGCAGAAGAACTACGCAACGCTAAAGACGGCACTCTTGAGCCGATTCGAAGTGGACGGAGATTCTTACAAAGCTCGATTCAAAGCCGCAAGGAAGGAACAGAGTGAGAGCTACGCGCAACTAGTTGAAAGACTGAAGTCATACATACAAAGATTGGCTTGCTTAGGAGGATTTGAGGAAAGTTTTGAAGGACTCTGTGAAATGATCATCATTGATCAGATCAAGGGGAAAATGCAGAACGAAATGAAGGCATTCTTAACCCAAAACGGGGCTGACCGCCTAGAAACTATAATCATTCCTGGCAGAGAGATTTGAAAAATCTCAGAAGGAGATGGGAGGTAAGGGACGTTCGAACAACACCCCCTCTCAAGATAAAACTTCCCAAGCCAAAAGAGGGTGAAAACACTTTAGCCACCAAGAAAAATGGGAAATCCCAGAAAAACACTCAAAACACAGCCCAAATAGCGCCGAAGGAAGACAAACCATTCTGTACCCATTGCAAAATTAGAGGTCACACATTTCAGAATTGCAGGAAGAAGCCACCTCCACACACAGCGGCCTGTTTGGCCAACCGAAAAGAGAAAAATGTGAGCACTGGTGAAACGTCCAAACAGACACCTCATCAAGACACATCGTCTCGTATTCCGGTTGTGGAATCCATCTGGCTAAATGGATTCAAAACGACTTGTTTATATGATACTGGATTATCGTATGACTGTGTTGTTTCATCATCCTTAGTTCACCCTGAACAGGTGACAGAGGAAATAGTGGAATTACAGGGACCACTGAAGAGTTCAACAAATATGTCTCTTCCAGTGGCAAAAGTGAACATAGCCTCGCGGTATGTCACTGGGACAATCAAGGCAGCAGTCTTGGACGATCCGATATATCCTGTAATCCTCGGCTGTAGATTTATCGTTCTAGGAGAACCTGTTCAACCTGTGGCGATGGCGACCATGACCACTCGATCCCAGGCGAAAAAGACTCCAGAAACAACTACGCCAATCCCTCGAACGGAGGAACTGAAGAGGGCACAAGAAGCTGACAGCACCTTGGATCCCTGCTTCAGAAAACTGCCAAAATCACATTTACCTCTACGTAAAGGTGATCTGTTCATGAAGTCAGCACTTCTTTACAGAAAAGCAGGACGAGCTGGACAAGAGTTTAATCAACTTGTTGTACCAACTCAATACAGGACTCAGATCTTGGAAATGGGTCATAGTCTACCATTCAGTGGGCATATGGGTATCAACGCTACTACACAGCGGATTGCAACTCACTACTTTTGGCCAGGGATGAACTCAGACATACAACGGTTTGTAAAATCATGCCCACAGTGTCAGAAAGTATCACCAAAACACCGTACACCACCAGCAATGTTGAGTGAATCGCCAATCACTGGAATTCCATTTGAGAAAGTGGCTGTAGACATAGTCGGACCTCTCTCAGCAACGAAGAGGCGAAACCGATTCATATTAACGCTTGTGGACACAACAACCATGTGGCCGAAGCGGTTCCTATGCCCAGCTGTGACTCCAAACACGTCGCTGATGCATTATTAGGAATATTCACACGTCTAGGATTCCCACAAAGGATCTTGACGGACAACGGTTCACAGTTTCGTGGTAAGCTCATGGAAGAGACCTTCAGACTTTTTCATGCACGCCATATCTTCAGTTCACCATATCACCCTCAGTCAAATGGACTTGTGGAAAGGTGGAACGGTACATTGATTAGTATCCTGCGCAAAATTGCCCAGGAGAAGACAGAGGATTGGGACTTGTATTTACCCGCAGCTTTATTCGCTTACAGGGAAGTACCCCATCACTCAACAGGTTTTGCTCCAGCCACACTGTTGTTTGGACGACCGATCAAAGGACCACTGGAGGCGTTACTTCGAACCTGGACCGATAATACTACAGATGATACAGTCAGTGACTGCATCTACATATGTTGCCGAGTTGAAAAATCGTTTACAACACAGTTGGAAACAAGCGAATGTCAATCTACGTCAAGCCAGACGAAGAATTGCTCGTAATTTCAATCGCAAGGCAAAGGATAGAGAGTTAGAGGTAGGAGAGAAGGTGATGTTGCTGCTTCCAACCAGTCAGAATAAGCTGCAAATCGGATGGAGAGGACCTTATGTAGTGACGGAGAAGATCTCACGTACCAACTACAGAATTTCAGTCAAAGGCAAGATGAAGGTATTTCACATAAACCCCTTAAAGAAGTATCATGAAAGACCCTCAACCACCGAACCTGCACATCTGATGGCCATGAGTGTGGCTACTGAAGTCGAAGAAGGATCAACAATGGGAGTCGAGTACCCACTGCAAGCCAAAGAGACCTTTAAGGATGTGGAAATCAATCCCAACTTAACAAAGGATCAGCAAAAGCAGATTAGGGAACTTATGGCAAAATATGTAGAAGTACTTACTGATAAGCCAGGAAGAACTGATTTGGAGGAATTTGACATGAAGTTAAATGACACAGTGCCTGTGCGAGTCAAGACTTACCCAGTTCCTTATGCAAAGCAAAAGACTTTAGAGGAAGAAATACAACAGCTGCTCACCGCAGGGATAATCTCACCATCTGAATCACCTTACAGTGCTAGCGTCGTCTTATTGAGAAAGCCAAGTGGAGAACATAGATTGTGCATCGATTATCGACAGCTCAATGCCATTACTGAATTCCAAGCAGAACCTCTGCCTGATCAGAATAAACTCTTCACAGCACTCAACCGAGCTAAGTACTTTACTAGGATTGATCTCAGTAAGGGATATTATCAGATCCTGTAAAACCGGAAGTTAGACCATGGTTAGCTTTCAGCACGCCTGGAGGACACTATGAGTTCAACGTTCTTCCATTCGGATTAAGTAATGCTCCCAGCGTTTTTACACGTATGATGAGAAAATTACTTGACCCACTACAGCATCCAGACATCAGTCACTTCATGGATGACATCCTGATCGCAACTGAAACATTTGAAGAGCATGTAGAAACACTGCATCTTTTGTTCAGGCGCCTCAGAGAAACTGGATTGACGGCTAGACCAAAGAAGTGTCAAATAGGATTCCAAGAATTGGACTTTCTAGGTCATAATATATCTCATGGACTGATAACTCCACAAGAGAGAAATGTGGACAAACTCCAGAGAGCACCTCGTCCAAAAACAAAGAAGGATGTAAGATCATTTGTATCCTTATGTGGATTCTATCAAAGATACATCAAGGACTTCAATACTCTGTCAGCACCTTTAACGGATCTTACCAAAAAGGGAGAAACCAGAGAAAGTCACTTGGTCAGCTGACTGTGAGAGAAGCTTTCACAGCATTAAAGCAGGCAATTAACTGCTCATCCAGTCTTACATCTACCAGACCTCGACCAACCATTCGTGCTGCGCACCGATGCCAGTAACATAGGAATTGGGGCAACGTTGTTGC
Source organism: Cepaea nemoralis (assembly GCA_014155875.1). Classification (NCBI taxonomy): domain Eukaryota; kingdom Metazoa; phylum Mollusca; class Gastropoda; order Stylommatophora; family Helicidae; genus Cepaea; species Cepaea nemoralis. The sequence goes on from JACEFZ010005091.1 coordinate 518,427, forward strand.
AGAGAAAGGGAGATGTACCATCAGAGCTATTCCCTGTAGCCTATGCTAGCAGGAAATTAAATGCAGCAGAGAGAAATTACAGTACTATCGAGAGAGAATGTCTTGCGCTCGTATGGAGTGTACAGAAATTTCAAGCATACCTATATGGCAAACACTTCACAGTGCAATGTGACCATCAACCACTCATGTTTCTCGCAGCATCTAAGACTCTGAATGCCCGACTTATGAGGTGGTCGCTGCTTCTTCAACCTTACTCGTTCCAGGTTGAATACGTTCCTGGGAAAATGAATGTGGGAGCGGACTTCCTGAGTCGACACCCAGTGCCGGATGAACCAGGTCAATCTGATGCAGAAGAGAATACAAGGGAAGAAAAATGGGAACAGCTTGATAACTGAAAATGTTGGAAACATAGTTCCATACCGTAGAACAATCTGGGGTGGGGCCATGTGGCATAACCGCTAACCACCATTATTCAGTTGACAAGAATTCAAGCCAAGAAGAAGAGAAAATATATAACAATTGACTACAGGAGCAAACTGAAACCAGAACTGCAAAATTAACATCACATCAAACTGAAACTTGAACAATTGACAGAAGATGACGTCAATTCTAAGAAAACATTTCATCAGCCAAAGCTCAGGAGACCATTGGACAAAACAGACATGTGACACCGCCTCAATTTGAAAACCCGCGTAGAATATGTTAATAGCGCACTCTTCCTAAAACATGCCTGATGAACAGACGTGAAAGATAGTGTGACCAAAGTTTCAAATAAGGACGGCAGAATGTCTGGATCCCAGTGAAATCTTGGTGGCAACCCAGTTGGCAACCCACAACCAACCAGCTGGCAACCAACTGACCAACCAACCAAACCAGATCCCAGAGAGAGAAAGAGATGACCCACACTTGAGATGGAAGAAGACTTGGTCATGGGCAGAACTGGAGTGGATCCATCAATCAATGGACCCATGCTTATCCAAATCTCCCATCACAAGGGTACCTTTCTTTTAGGAACACACAACACTCAGTTTCAGGAACTGATACATAAATGTTGATTTCACTATCACCACACTTAACATGTACAACATTCAATTGTTTACCATGTTTTCACACTTGTTGACATCATATATATTGATGCTTATTTATTGATGGTTTGTAATATTGGTCCTATATGCATGTTTCTAATTTATCTTGTATAAACCAACATAGAAATGTACATGACAGGCCAGAAGACACAGGCCCATTCAATAAATAATTAACTGTCACTGATCTTAATGTTGATTATTGGTTCAACCTATCTGTGATTCTCCATCTTATGTGTGTACACTAAGTTATCAAGATCTATTGTGATTGGTTATGTGTTTAATTGTTTAAAAACAAATTAACTCATGAAGGAATATGTAATTGGGAGAGACTCAAGGTCTATCAACTGCTCAACATCCATGCTTTCTTAACATAAATCAGGCTGAGAGAATTCTCCAGACTTTCCTCAGATTTGATAAACAAAAGGGGGGCTCAAGAGCTATAAGAATCCTTGGAGAAGGGGCAGAATCCCAGTTGGTATTTATTATTTTCACCAGGGCCATAATCTATATCTCCTAGACAAAATTAAATAAGACGAGGCCTGCAGATAACTCGAGGGTCATATTCTGGGGTTATTGAAGACAGAAGAGGATGGGGCCCAACTTCTTTGATTAGAAATGGGGCATGCACCAAAGTGATTTCCCACTCCCTTCAAAAATATATGACAAGTAGTTACAGTAACAACTGCTAGGGATAGAAAGAGAAAGTAACTAGCGCGTGGTATAGAAAGAGTCACAACAAGCGCTTGGGATAGAAAGAGTTACAGTAACAACTGTGTGGGATGGACAGACTTACAGTAGCAAGTGCATGGGATATAAAGTGTTTACAGTGACAACTACGTGTGATAAACAGAAGTAACATGAAGAGCAATGGTATTGTTAGCGGCTAACAACTTTTGCCGCTACAGCACGTGACTTACCCCACTTGTGTCCGAAAACAACCGGACAAGAAGCATGGTAGGTTGTCATGTCTCTCTTCCCAGATGGTTCATAATTGTACCAGAAAACAGCCATTTTCTGAAAAGCATTCAAATTCTACAATAGATTTTTTTTTTTTTTTTTTTTTTTTTTTTTTTTTTTTCCCCGCGTTTCCATCCTGTTTCAGGATATTGCGGTCAACACCAGCATCTTTCAGCTGTATGTTGATTCCTAGGCTAGATTACGCTCATCAGCACGCCACGACTTTCTGAGCGACCGGCTCCATACTCTCATAAGTCACTTTTGCGATTCGAACATACAGTTCATAAATAAACGCTCATGTATTGTTTGGCACTCATAGAAGTAGAAACTAGAGGACGCACTAGACAACATAATAATTGATCAACACTCCATTGTAATCACACACGCGATTCTTTGAAAGACGTGTTCGGCCCACAACAAGGATGCAGATAAATAAATTTAATTTTTATATTTTCATGTATGTTTCTCTTGTGGTTGTGTCGGTTTGTGTTTGTTTATTCTGTGCTGACGAAGGCTTTAGCCGCAACGTTTACTTTGTTCCTTGTAATCGTATTCTAGTAAAGCGAACTGTCTACTTAAAAATTGAAAGCTCCAGTTACCGACCGGGATTCGAACCTGTCAACTCCACATGACAACAGAGTCTCACTGCAGAAACAAGTGTACTCCGACGCATGACAAACTAGACAATAGATTTTAAATACTGCAAGAATAACGTGCAACCACGAAAAAAAAAAACCGCAATACACGGATAAAGAAAATAACAATTAGGTGGAGCGCTTTGGTAAAGAAAGTTGTAAAAGACAAAAAGGAAACATGAAAAGTGGGTGAAGAGCAAACAAGACTGTGATTACATAGAATATACAATAGCAAGAAGACATTCGATTAGAATAAAAAAGTGGGTGAAGAGCAAACAAGACTGTGATTACATAGAATATACAATAGCAAGAAGACATTCGATTAGAATAATATAGAGAGAAAAATTTAAAAGAAAAGACTGGGAGGAATATGGAGAAACCCAAAATAACAACTATTAGGAGGCAACTAGAAACTTCTAAAAAAAAACAAATGTGCAATGAGAATCAGAGCAGATCCCTTCTACCTACCTGAAATAATAAACAGCGAAAAAGCAGAACCAATATGTGAACAAAGAAAAAGTTAAGTTGCATATCCTTTGCAGGATATCGCAGTCAACACCAGCATTTTTTGCTGTTGTGATCTCTTGGCAGAAAGACGGAGAGTTACAGGGAGGGAATAGAAAATTATCCTTATATAAATTATCCTCTAAAAGTACTGGAGAGTTTTGGTCAGAGACCATAACTTTATGAAGGGAAAATCCCAACTGCACCTCCCCGCGGTAGAGGATGGAAACACACTACGGTGTGGCTAACACAGCTCTGGGGACCGAGTATCCACCGGAATAAGTGGACAACTCTGCACCTGAGCAGGGCAGGGCACTCACTTGTCCTTACAGTCGGAAATGGCTGTCAAAGGCAGAGGTAAAAGACCACCATGTGGATGTGGAAGGCAAGGGGAAACCACCACATTATCTTCCCAAGACTTCATGGCAAAACATATATCAAAGTTAGTGAAGGACGTTAATGGCTGTCTTAGGGCATCCTCGTCCGGTAGGGACAGTCATGAGCCACAGGTGACACCAGACCGTCATCCAACTACTGATGGCAAAATCATAACTAAAATAAATAAATTTAGAGTAGGAACATGGAATGTTAGGACATTAAATGAGCTAGGAAAGTTGACCAATGTTCTAAGAGAGATGGATAGCATGAAAATGAATATACTAGGCGTTAGTGAGATGAGATGGAAGGGATCGGGCAAAATTATAGCTGACAATCACACAATAATTTATTCTGGAGGGGATACACATGAAAAAGGTGTAGGAATAATATTAGACGAAAAAACAGCCAAGTCAATTAATGGATACTGGTGTATTTCAGATAGAGTTATTATGGTAAAAATCAAAGGCAAACCAATAGACATAAATATTATACAAGTATATGCACCAACAGCAAGCAGTAGTGATGAAGAAATACAACACTTTTACGACGAAATAGAAATGGCGATGGCTCAAATTGGATCACAAGAAATAAAAATAATACTTGGTGATTTTAATGCAAAAGTAGGAAAGGGAAAAATGGAGGATGTAGTGGGGAATTATGGTTTAGGTACAAGAAATGAAAGAGGGGAAAAGCTAATAGAATGGGCAAATATCAATGAGATGATAATTGGAAACACATGGTTTAAACACCATAAAAGACGACTGTACACATGGATAAGCCCTGATAAGAAAATACGCAACCAAATTGACTACATACTAATTAATAAAAGATTTAGAAATGCTTTAATTAATGTAAAGACAATGCCTGGTGCTGACTGTAATAGTGATCATGTACCACTATGTGGACAAATAAAAGTAAGATTAAAGAGAAAATGGTGTGAAAAATGTGAAAAATGGTTAAGAACATGAGACTTAATAAAGAGGTTCTAAAAATAGATAAAGAAATGCAAGAACAATACAGAGTGACTGTGGAAAATAGGTACAATGCAATAACTAAAATACAGAGTATAGATGAACAATGGGAAATGTTAAGGGACTCCATTCATCAAACTAGCAAAGAAGTATTACCGGAGAGAGGCAAAATAGCTAAGAAAAATGGATGAATGAAGATATCTTAAAACTGATGGACAAAAGAAAACAGAGTAAAAATGACAAACAAGAATACGCTAAGATAAATAAAGAAATAAAAGATAAATGTGGGAAGGCTAAAGAAAGTTGGTTAAACGAGCAATGCAAAAAAATTGAATTAAAGTTCCATTAAAGATACAAAAAATATGCACAGACAAATCAGTGAGCTTACTAGGAAGAAAAATAAGAATAAATACAGGGTGTTTGAAATCAAAAACAGGAAAGATAATAATTAGAGGAAGATGCTATAATGAAGAGGTGGAATGAGTATATAAGAGAATTATATGAAGGAGAAAGGGAAGAATTAACAGAAGATAGTAACTTAGAAGGTCCACCTATTCTGAAAGAAGAAGTCGCTGACGCTATGAAACGTATGAAGAAAGGAAAAACAGCTGGGCCAGATGAAATCACAATAGAAGAATTAGAAGTATTGGGAGAATTTGGAGCAGATATATTAACCAAAATGTTGAATGATATTTACAGCAGTGGATATTTACCCAGTGATATGCTGAAATCTGTATTTATAGCTATGCCAAAAAGACCGGGAGCAATTGATTGTGAAGATTTTCGTACAATTAACCTTATAAACCATATCACTAAGCTTCTACTCAGAATCATAATGAGAAGAACCAAAAAGAAAATAAAAATGGAAATTAGTGAAGAACAGTATGGATTTGTGGAAGGAAAGGGCACAAACAATGCAATTTATACATTACGGACACTAATAGAAAGGTCAATAGAGAAACAGAGAGACATATATTTGTGCTTCATAGATTATACTAAGGCATTTGATAAAGTAAAACATGATGAACTGATTAAAATGTTGGAAGATATCAACATTGATGGAAAAGATTTAAGAATAATAAAGAATGTTTACTGGAACCAAGTAGCAGCAATTAAAATGGGAAATAAAGAGGGTAGTTACGAACAGATAAAGCTAGGAGTACGACAAGGGTGTGTCTTGTCACCAGATCTTTTCTCCCTGTATAGCGAAGTAATAATGAGAGAGATCAAAGAGATGCCAGGAATACTAGTTGGAGGTTATAATATAAATAATATACGCTATGCAGATGACACAGTATTGGTGGCGGATAATTCAACAGACCTACAACAATTATTAGACGTTGTAGTAACAGAGAGTGCAAGGAAAGGACTCTCCTTGAATATCAAGAAAACAGTAACAATGGTAATATCAAAGAAAATGGTGACACCAAAATGTGACATAGAAATAGAAGGGAAAATCCTTAACCAAGTTGATAATTTTAGATACCTAGGGGCATTTATAACATCAGATGGAAGATGTACAACAGAGATTAGGAGTAGAATAGGGCAGGCAAAAGCCGCTGTTCAGAAAATGAAGAGTATCTTATGCAATAAGTCACTATCACTGAATGTAAGAAAGAGAGTGCTGAAATGCTATGTAGAACCAGTTTTGCTGTATGGCAGTGAATCTTGGAACGTAAATGAACAAATTAAGAAGAAATTAGAAGCAACAGAGATGTGGTTCCTGAGACGAATGTTGCGAATTCCTTGGACTGCCAGAGTAACTAACGACGACTGCCTGAAACAGGCTAATGAAACTAGAACATTATATACAACAATAAGACAGAGACAAACATCTTTCTTCGGTCACGTGATGAGAAGAGAGGCATTGGAGAACATCGTAACAACTGGAAAGATCGAGGGGAAGAGAGGCAGAAGGTAGACCAAGAGAAGTGATGCTGGATGGATTGAGACGGTGGCATGGAGGAATATCAGCACCAGAGTTGATCCAGAAAACCAAAGACCGAGATCTATGGAGAGCCATGAACGCCTACGCCAGCCGGCA
>JACEFZ010005091.1:527500-657171 GCA_014155875.1 Cepaea nemoralis
CGCCTTTACTTCCAGGGAAATGTCCTGGTACCAAGGTTAGACTGGGTCGTCATTGCTTCCAGGGAAATGTCCTGGCACCAGGGTTAGACTGGGTCGCCTTTACTTCCAGGGAAATGTCCTGGCACCAGGGTTAGACTGGGTCGCCTTTACTTCCAGGAAAATGTCCAGGCGCCAGGGTTAGACTGGGTCGCCTTTACTTCCAGGGAAATGTCCTGGTGCCAGGATTAGACTGAGTCGCGTTTATTTCCAGGGAAATGTCCTGGTACCAGGATTAGACTGGGTCGACTTGGGAGCCCGGGTCAGTGAAAAGAATCATTGGCTCAATGGGATTCGAACACGCGACCATCAGGCACTGCGCTACCATGCTTCCCATATATTATCACATAATCACTGATAATAAATAGCATATTCAAACCAACCCTATCCTACCAATGTCAAACGTGGACATTATCTAAATCACGCATGCATAAAATCAACATTAATGAGATGCATGAGAAGAATTGCTAAATTGTATCTTTATATGTGGGATTTTTTTCTGTCGGGGGCAAAAAGAAAATCCTAATCTGCACAGTTCGCGGCGACTGCACTAGCCAGGCGGCCTTTATTCCTCAGGCTCAAAGACCCCCCTGCCATACACCGAAGGTACTATATTGGCAGTAAATGACAGTTTTGACAGTTTATATTAAAAGGTAACAATAATGTATCGATTCCCCTCTGATTAATTTCTGGTGCACGATAAGGCAGGTGTGGTCAAGGCACTAAAGGATCGTGTGTATAGAGTGGAAGAATAGATGTACCATCATTGCCTGGAAAGATTGGTGGGACAGTTACCAATGTACAAAGGATCTGGCCGACACTCAGTTCTCCAAGCAAAGACCTGAAGGTCACATAATCAGATGACAACTGGAACCATTAGTTTTGGAGCTCTTCGCTGGTTGTTGAAATTAAGGACGGAGTGCGTATGGGAATGTTCTATGTGAGTGCTGTGATGTCGGTTATTGACACAACCCATTATTCATGCCAGAAAGTCAACAAATCGAACGGCGGGGTTAGTAACATAATAATAATAATAATAATAATAATAATAATAATAATAATAATAATCAAATCAAATCAACAAATACTTACGTAAATAAGAAAGGTTGCCAGTCTGTTGCCACCAGCACTAAACTTAATCTGATGCAGATTGTTCTTTACCATATCCTGTTATATATTAAACACAACAACAGTCACACCAACAATCAACTCTCAACATCATTGTTAGCGGGCTTTCAAACTCCACAGTTATCTGACCAACAATCAACTGTAACCATCGGTGTTAGACCAATACGCAATTCTCAACATCATTGTTAGCGGGCTTTCAAACTCCACAGTTATCTGACCAACAATCAACTGTAACCATCGGTGTTAGACCAATACGCAATTCTCAACATCATTGTTAGCGGGCTTTCAAACTCCACAGTTATCTGACCAACAATCAACTGTAACCATCGGTGTTAGACCAATACGCAATTCTCAACATCATTGTTAGCGGGCTTTCAAACTCCACAGTTATCTGACCAACAATCAACTGTAACCATCGGTGTTAGACCAATACGCAATTCTCAACATCATTGTTAGCGGGCTTTCAAACTCCACAGTTATCTGACCAACAATCAACTGTAACCATCGGTGTTAGACCAATACGCAATTCTCAACATCATTGTTAGCGGGCTTTCAAGCTCCACAGTTATCTGATCAACAATCAACTGTAACCATCGGTGTTAGACCAATACGCAATTCTCAACATCATTGTTAGCGGGCTTTCAAACTCCACAGTTATCTGACCAACAATCAACTGTAACCATCGGTGTTAGACCAATACGCAATTCTCAACATCATTGTTAGCGGGCTTTCAAACTCCACAGTTATCTGATCAACAATCAACTGTAACCATCGGTGTTAGACCAATACGCAATTCTCAACATCATTGTTAGCGGGCTTTCAAACTCCACAGTTATCTGACCAACAATCAACTGTAACCATCGGTGTTAGACCAATACGCAATTCTCAACATCACTGTTAGCGGGCTTTCAAACTCCACAGTTATCTGACCAACAATCAACTGTAACCATCGGTGTTAGACCAATACGCAATTCTCAACATCATTGTTAGCGGGCTTTCAAACTCCACAGTTATCTGACCAACAATCAACTGTAACCATCGGTGTTAGACCAATACGCAATTCTCAACATCACTGTTAGCGGGCTTTCAAACTCGACATTTATCAGACCAACAATCGCCTCTGATGTGCCGCCACCATGAAGAGGTACATTGGCTCGCATGTTAAAGGAGCTACTGAGAGGGTTTGTCACATCGGGCAGGTGAGCGAGACGAAGAGAGACACAAACCTGCTGCCTCGTTTATTTTAGACCTCCCGCTATTCCGTTTGCCTTGTGCATTCCAGACAAAAGAATGTCTTTTTATATTGTCCTCAGGTTTTTCTCACAATGTGTCATACCCAGAGCCATCGTCCTTTCTGTACGCCTTGGTTCACTGTGAGTTCACTATGATTTGCTCTCTGTATGAGCTCTACATCGGTGATTCTGTCATACCATTTTAATCCCATTATTCTGCGCAGGCACCATTGTTTGTGGTTTATTTTGTAATTCTTACAGTTGTTCTCCATGCTTCTGATCCATCCAAAGTCGAGCCAGCCTAAAATGGGTCACATATATGAAACATAAAAGTGTGATCTTGACCACATCACCCATGGGGTGCTAGTTGTGTACACACATTGTCGAGCCAGCCTAAAATGGGTCACATACATGAAACATAAAAGTGTGATCTTGACCACATCACCCATGGGGTGCCAGTTGTGTACACATATGGGTCTAGCACCGTGTACCCAGTGCTCCCCAAGGCGTGTACATGGGTCCTTTACTTTCTTACTTACACCAGGACATGCATAAACAAAGAACGAGCGGAATGGCTATGACATAATTACCCCCAATTAGTGGAAATTCAGTGTAGGTCACAGTGTGAAGTAATAATCATCATCTTCCAGTTTTGCCGTCAAGCGTCGTGGGTGGAATAGTTCATGTTCCAGCGTCCGATGGATGGCACTGGTTAGTGTCAATCGGTGTGATTGTACAATGTCTTTGATGTCGTCAATCCATTTTCTTCTCGAGAGTCCTCTTGCTCTTGTAGCAGATCTTCTTTGATATAGGGCCATTGCTGGTAGTTGATGGTGTTGCATTCTTACGAGATGGCCAAACCATTTAACGTTGTCTTTCAATATATGTGGTACAAGATGTTGATTCCACTGCCTGTCTCATAACATAAATTCTTATTCGGTCTCAGATAGTTTAGCTTGCAGCTCCCCCTAAGTATCTCGTCTCACAGGTGTTGATTTTACGTACATATGATTTGGTTGATGTCCAAGTTTGTTATGGTATCATAGGGTTGGTATGAATGTGCTATTTATTATCTGTAGTTTTGCGGACTTAGGTCTATTTTGGAAGTTTCAATATGGGTGATAGTTGATATATAAGCGCACTTGCTTTATGACATCTGATTTCGATTTCTCTGCTTGTTCTGCTATCTTCTGTGATCATACTTCCAAGATATTTAAAATCTTTAACTTGTTTCAGAGATGTGCTATTTATCAGTTTACTTTATTAAGTAAACTCCGTAAAGGTTCTTGTTACACATCTTTATACGAATTTGGCATATGGTGCCAGTAGACCCATGTTTGTATAGACCAGCCGACGCTCATGGGGAATATGATCAGAATCACATCTCCCCTAGACATTTTCTGCAGCCTATTTTATGTCTGGTCTATCTGGCAGCCAGGTTAATTAGCTGCATGTCCTTTACAAGATGAAGCAGTCAAATGCAGTATTTTTTTAATTTTTTTTTGCTGTTCGTGATTCCTGGGCAAGTTTACGTTTAGTAGTTGCCATAGCTTTCTGAACGACCGGCACCCGCACTATTTCATTTAAAAAAAAACAACCAACGATAGCCGGTCTGCTGCCAAATCGCTCACATCTGTGTTTCGAACGCGGTATGTGGAATTACAAACTGCGTCTGTAAACCATTTGCCACGGAGCAAGCTAGTATATAGGTATAGTTAGACAATTCGCATTTATCCCAGTGGGGACCGAACTCCTAACTACTGAAACGGTAGACGAGCACTAACCATAGGTTACCTTGGCAGTCATCATTATGATCAATCAATCAGCTGCCGTCTTTCACAATTAAGGTTTGCTGCAATGGATCTCCGACACTGTCTCTCGTCTTGATTGTACATTCTCTCAGATTGCTGTTCGCCCATCTCTTGACGTTATATTCCCAATTGTATTGTAATCTGCCTCTTGCAGGCTTGCCTTCAGTCTTATTCTCAAGTATGGTTTTTACAAGAAGTTATGTATTTTAACGTGGCGGAAATATTTCACTCGTCTCTTTTTTATTTCTTTCATCAACTCTCTATTCATTCCAAGTGTTTCTACAACCTCTGTATTTGTTTATTGTCTCTTTGTTATTTCTTTCATCAACTCTCTATTCATTCCAAGTGTTTCTACAACCTCTGTATTGTTTATTGTTGTTTCCATGAAATACGCCATATACTTTTGTATATCGATCGAACGAACGAACGAACGAAAATCTTTATTTTCAAAGGGTTTAGAATAGGGCACGCAGGCCCGTCTGACATTCTGCCATTCTCTATTTCCTCTCATACGTTCTTTCATTCAACATCTCTCATGAAGCAAATCTTTGACAACAAAAGAACAATAAGCATTAAAACGCATGAAAAATAATCAATAACAAATGACTCACTGAGGCAATGTTTAACATGGGCATTATAAATACCTAAGGAAGGTGTAACGTGCCATACATATGGGAATGTTTTTTGGCTAGTTGTCGTTTCAGATTAATTTACCATTATTATTGTCTTTTTTGTTTGTTTATGGGGGAATGTAGTCTCTACTGAGGTAGTGTTCAAACAGGTTGCGAATGTATGCATAATGATTGGTGGTGTCTTTGATTTCTTGTGGAAGATTGTTCCACAGCTGAGCGGCAGAGTATGCTAAGCTTGTTTTATATAAGTCTATCCTAGGTTTAGGGACATGAAGTATATTTAGTCGTTCTCTATGTCTTGCGCTATTTTTAAACAATGGCCAAAGGTAGCTTGGAGCATTTTGAAATAGGATTTTGTGAATTAGTTTAGCCTTATTAAAAAGTAGGCGTTTGTGGAGTGGCAGTAACCGAAGACATTTATGTAGGTTAGAATTGTCTTAATTAAAATTGAAATAAAATAATTTTATTAATGTCACAATATTAAAGCTTAATTTAATTGTTTCTAATTTTTTTTTTTTAAATTAGAATAGTATGATTCTATGCTTGCTTGTATGTGTTTCTCTTGTTGTGAACTCCAGCGCGAAGTCCTGTATGCCGGATGAAGACATCCTGTTGTCCAACATCAGTGTGATGTCATACAGGACCTGAGGTTTGCGTGAGTATCCGTTGTCCCATGTCTGGTTATTGGTGTGCAGACTGGTGGTTCCTCGCCGTGCAGGCAGACACTCTCCGACTTCGGAGGAATCAACGATCCTACTAACTTTAGCTAGGACCCCAAAGGGACCTGTTGCCCAGGACGCTCGGCAAGGACGCGTCAATAGGTCTTGGCCGTATAAAACCCAGCTTTTCGTGCCTTGGAAACACCTCTGCGTCCCAGTATGATCTATTATACCGAATGCTTTTCTAAAGTCTACAAACACCGCTCCACATAGAGTATTGTTGTTAATATTTTGATACGATTTTCTATCATGTTTGTTAGGGCTGCATGACAAGAGTATTTTGACCGAAATCCTGACTGACTGTCAATTATTAGTTTGTGGCGAACTAATTGCTGTAGTGATGTTTTGTGGATGTGCTTTTCTAGCGGTTTGGATAGTGAGGGATAATATGGAAATTGGCCTATAATTACTCATGACGCGATCGTCTAGAGAACCAGCTTTTAATTGAGGATACACTTTAGCGATTTGAAAAGCTGATGGGAAGTGACCGTTGGTTAGTTAGTTAGTTAGTCATTTCCTCTTGAGCCTAAGTCAGCGCATAGAGCAGAAGTCATGGCTCTTCATGTCTGGCGGTTCGCTGCTACATGTTGTAGATCTTGGATTTTCATTTGGTCGTTGAATGAGCCTTCTCTGATTATGGTTCTACGCAGTTCGACCTTTGGTGAGACATTGATTATAAATAAAAGTTAGTGAATCGCAGATCGCCGGTGCAGCATGGCGAAGGATCCGATTACTGATTCCATCTAGTCCTGATGAGTTATTGTTTTATTTTTAGGTTACTGAGATGACTTCAGTGGTCGTCATTAGCGGTATGTTGGAGAGAATGTTCTCCATAGCATTTGTTCTCACAGAATGATGATAATAAAAATATGTCATGAGGCGAATCTGATATTGCAGCCTTCAGTTGGTTTATGTCGGACTGAAAAAATCTACTGAATTGATCACATGTAACCTGATTTGATGGTAATGATTGTGATGATTTGTATTTGTTTGTCAATTTATTAATGACTTCCATCCACATTTCTAGGTCCTCTATTCTGGAATCCGGTCACTGATGGACTGGCTGGTTCAGTCTGCTGTGTTGTTAATTTGTCGACTCGTGTGAGCTCCAATCGGAATGTTTATTCCATAATTTTTGAAAACCATTAGAGACAATAATAGTATTAGAAGTAGTATTAATAGTAGTAGTAGTAGCAGCAGCAGCAGCAGCAGCAGCAGTAGTAGTAGTAGTAGTAGTAGTAGTAGTAGTAGTAGTAGTAGTAGTAGTAGTAGTAGTAGTAGTGGCGGTGGGGGTAGTGGTGGTATTGGTGGTGGTAGTAGCAGTAGTAGTAGTAGTAGCAGCAGCAGCAGCAGCAATAGCAGCAGTAGTATTTATAGCATTAGTAGTAGCAGTAGGAGCTGAATCAACAGTAGCAGTCGCGGCGACAGACGGTGGTGGTGGTAATGATGGTGGCAGTGGTAGTAGTAGTAATAGTAGCAGCAGCAGCAATAGCAGTCACAGAAGTGATTTTGGGACCTACGTCATCGTATGAATCCAAGTGTACACCATAGTGACCTCCCATGCCATAGTTGACCACCTGTGAACGGAGGTAATAGCATGAGGATTAGTTAGATACAGACAATGTGTAATATCACGAAGATTAGTTAGATACAGACAATGTGCAATTCAAAGCATTCAAAATGCACAACAGTTTTTCTCGAGTTGTCGCTACTGTGTTAGTTTCCTGATCTAGGGATAATTTGCTATTTACCTCTGATCCTAGATATGTAAAATGGTCTACTTTATCCAGTTCGGCATCGTCAATAAAGAATGATGGTCCCGCGTGTCTACGTGTGAAATAATCTGTGCCTTATTTTTACTAATTGTTAAACCACATTCAGAACAAGCATTGGCGAATGCAGATAGTAGACATTGTAATTCTTCCTCAGAATGGGTCGTAATTGTAGCATCATCTGCAAAAAGCAACTCTCTGATCAGTACCCTCCTAATTTTTGGTCTTGGCTTTCAATCTCTGAGCATTGTAAAGGCCGCCATCTGAGCGCGAGTCAATGTATGTACCACCATCCTGCCTGTGACAGAATGCCGCGAGTTGCACAAGAATGTTTTCCTACATGGAAGTATTCAACAAGAGAGGAAGGAACAACTATAGGAATAAAATCACGCTTCTCAGTGGCTATCCAGACATGACATCGAATTGTGCGCTGAACGCAGGACGCAAGCAGTCTGTGTTATCACAGACTGGTAAAACCACGGCCACCCTAGCTACGTCAAAAGTGTGAACTAAAACTGACCGGTTGAATGAATAGAGGCAATTAATTATCTGTAGAAAGGAAGGAGTGGGCTGAATAAGAAACGCCAGTGGCCTAAGGGCAATTAAACCCACGCGAAGGTGGGAAGTGTCAGGGCAGTGTCACGGCTGGGTCAGAGAAAACACATGGCTACCCCACCGCCAGCACAGATAAGGGGAGATGAGAAAGGTATATATACTACAGATTCGAGCTCTCAGATTAGATACGAACAATTTTGAAACAGGTATGGGGAGCAAATGATTATTTCTGTAGTAACTTTTCAGTAAAGCTGCGGATATTCATCTTTCTGTCTGGTCTAGGTTAGTTCTTTGAGACTATCAGTGTTTCTTGTTACTGATCTGTGAACTAGTATTCTTCAGTTTACTGTCTGCAGCCTACTGATATAAGTTGTAATTCTTACACATGTGTTAAAATGTTTATATGCATCGTTTTTGTTATACTCTGGACATGCATTCGGCAGACTTTTAATTTATATTATCAGCAGTCTGTCACAACAATGGAAGCTATTAGTTTCTCAGTTTGCTGTAGATAATTATATAATACATTTTTGCATTCATACTCCTTATGTAGGAAAATCTTCATGTGACTAATGTTTAAGTATATGTTGGATATATTTATGTGTTATATGGTTACTCCAATGATACCTGGTTATGTGTCTCATTTTGTATGTATATAATATTGTTACAGAACTCATGCATTATGCCAGTAGTATGAATATCGTTATACGCCTATTTTGAATTTGCATCTTTACGTTTATTTGATGTTTGAGATGCAATTGTCATATGTTAATTTGGTGTTATGCTATTGTGTTCTTATGCGTCACACGCATTGGCATATTGCGCAATTGATCATGGTTGACGCAGAGGTCTAGTGATGCGGAACTTTACCCATAATTGGTATTAGGTTTGGTGCTTAGCCTTTCCAGTGTGTGGTGCACGAGCGTGCATCGTAACTCACTGAGCCTTTCACGCAGGACTGATCACGGCACTTAAGCCCGGAGATTATATACTATTATGGATATCACTACCTACTCTTTATTCGGCTAACCCAAAGTGAACGTAGCGGCTATAAATAACCGGGTGTCTGAGTTAGTGACATTACTTAGGACATTTCATTCCTCATGACGGGACCATTATATGGGATGGCAAGATTTGTAATTGCAGGTGTGTGAGACGATTGAAAAGTCCTTTCCAGACTAGACAATTGTAGAGGGAGATAGAGGAGACGGAGGTGAGTCAACGCAGTAAAGCTAGAATAGAGACCTGGCCAGACTGGTTATTGCTATATGGGGTGATAGAATGTATGTATTATTTAGGAATGTACTGATGTATAACTAGATAATACGCATTCTTGATTATCTCTTCCAATCCCTCACCAGGAGCCCTGGTTTTCCCGTGCTGTGACATCGGAGGAAAAAGGTGACGACAGAACGGAACACTACTTATCTCACTTGTGACTCCGACACACATCCAGATAGGGTACAAGTACCTCAAAGTTATGTATCTACTTTCCATTATTTCACATATATGAGTGTATATTGCATAATTCATCATCATCATCATCATCATCATCATCATCATCATCATCATCTCGTCGTCGTCGTGAAAACATCATATGTTCAATAATATTGATATTAATTAAAGTCAGTGTATTTTGTTTGAAACTGATAGTTACCTTTTATTTTTCAAAATGTGCATACGTTTTCGTGTGTGTACATTGGTGTGGGCTTATTTAAGTACCAGGGAGAGGAAAGCAGCCAGAGGTGATACTTTGCCTTGACTAGTAATCCATTCGGAGATGTAAACCTAGCCATCTAACTTTCTCTTTTCCCACTCCTTGGAGAATATCAAGACCAGCTAATTTCATCTTGTTTTAAAGAGACACTTTCGGCTGAACGCTTGGATATTCATGGGCGTAATCTTTATTTCAACCATATAGATTTCGTCCCGAGTCAATATCTGACTATTTGGGGTTGCCCGCCAGTGAATAGTACATTCAACTAGGCGGTGGCGCATCCCCACTTCTAACACTGATAACGAAAGGCATACTTCAGTAGAAATGAAAAGTATATTCCAAAGAGTGTGGGAGCTAGAACACAACCTTGCTTAACTCCACTCTTAATGTCAAACTCTTCTGAAATTGCACCATTAAACTTGATTATGCCCTTGGTGCCTGTGTGGAACGACTCCACAATGGACAGAAGAGGTGAGGGCAGCCGATCTTCTTTTGTGCCTGAACAGACCATCACGACTATTTATATATAAATTATAATGAACGTAAAAAAAATTCATTGAATTAATCATCTTACGATTTGTTACATTTAAACTATGAAGAGTGACTGAACACAGGGCAGGGCACAAAACTGATAAAATAATTGTGTCAACCTGGAATGGGTCACTGGAATAGAATCTGTCATGATCATCGTGAGTTGCATCCAGGTATGTGATGGCTTCGATTCTTTTGGACAGACGGTCCGCGATCGGAGACTCCCTGTCTGTGACAAAAGAGCTGTAATAAAACACAATAATGAAGCAATGTTTTTACAACCTAGAAACCTAGAAACTGAAGACAACTGAGTGTTTGAATGATGTCTTAACTTAAATAACATTACCATAAATTATTGTGGGCGTTTCTCTTCCTCCGCCGCCCCCCCCCCTCCTCCTCCTCCCCATCATCATCATCATCATCATCATCATCATCATCATCATCATCATCATCATCTCTTTCTTCTTCTTCTTCTTCTCTCTTCTTCTTCTTCTTCTTCTTCTTCTTCTTCTTCTTCTTCTTCTTCTTTTGAATATCAGATTCATTATTGGTTGCAATCTGTAATGGAAGCTGCAATATCCTAAGCCACGATGCTTCGGATTTTCACATTAGCACAGGAAACAGCGGAATAAGAGCTCACAATACTGCATGAATCTCAGAGACCATGGCTTGCAGCTGTGGAGCACCAAAGTTAATTTCAGAGCATATTCTACAGGACTGGCCATAATTTGCCAGATATAGAATGGACGTTTAATCCGCAGGAGCAACCCAAAAAGACATTTTATTGTTGAGTCGCTGTAGACCTCCGCTAACTGTCCTGTTTATAACCCATAGCGAAAAAACGCAGAGCAAACGTTGATCGACGAAGAGGAAGAGATTAAAAAGAAGAAGAAAAAGCGGAAGAAGAAGAAGAAGAGGCATAAGAGGAAGAAGAAGAGGAAGAGGGATGTTCGGTTGGACAGAATACATATCTAAGTCCTTCGTGTTATTTGTAGAGCTACATGGTCATCTGCAGCAGAGTGTGGAATTGTTGCAAACATAGGACCACTGGACATTGGGCGTTGTCCCTGTACCTGATCTGCCTTTGCACAGCGTGTGTTGATTTATAACACTATAACAGGCTTACATATTGTGAACTAGACACCATTGACTCTTACCCTTAACGCTGAATATGTATGTACACAAATGGAATATAACTCTAGAATGCCATAAATACAGGGTATGTTCACTTATGGTACTTGTAAAAGTAAAAATAACAGGACCTGTTTACACGGTTTAAGGCGTTTAAGTATATAGTGCCAATTTCACCTTATTTTAGACCAATTGGCACTCCGATGGGGGTGTGGTAAATATCACATCAGTCGTATTTATTTCACAGAGCATTTCCCGGTACTATATTTAGGATATAGACACAAGGACACATCTTCCAAACACAGGTACAAACGTAAACCCTCGAAACACATCCAGACTGTTTGGAGACACAAACAATTTGACATTCCCCAAACACAACCAGACTGTATGGAGACACCAACCAACTATAATCTCCGACACGCCAACACAATGTATGAAAACACAGACCAACTAAAATTCCTCAATGACCAATACAATATACGGAGACATAAACCAACCGTAATCCCTCAATAACCAACACAATGAATGGAGACACAAAGAAACATCCCACAGTGACCAACTCAATGTATGGAGACACAAACCAACTAAAATCCCACAATGACCAACACAATTTATGGAGACACAAACCAATTAAAATTCCCCAATGACCAACATAATATACGGAGACAAACAATTGCAATCTCTGACACACCAACACAATGTATAGAGACATAAACCAACTGTAATCCCTGATTCATCAGACAATGTATGGAAATATAAACTAACTAACATCCCTGACACAACAATACAATGTATGTTGTCATAAACCAACTAAAATTCAACAATTACCAACACAATGTTTGGAGACACAAAACAAATTAAAATTCCACAATGATAAACATAAAGTTTCTTATTCACTTTATCATGCACATGGGTCTGAGCTATTTCTTCATAATGCATCTGTTGTATAATATGCATAATTTTTTTCCCGCGTTTCCATCCTGTTTCAGGATATTGCGGTCAACACCAGCATCTTTCAGCTGTATGTTGATTCCTAGGCTAGATTACGCTCATCAGCACGCCACGACTTTCTGAGCGACCGGCTCCATACTCTCATAAGTCACTGGCGCGACTCGAACCACTTCTAGTTCTCGTGCGCTCACGTCAACCACGAGAGTATTCGGGGTTAACGGAGAAAGCTGCTAACCCCTCGGCCAGGGCAGGGAGCCGGCATAATATGCATAATGTCGTCCCATTTATCATGTTGATTTATGTGCGTTTTGGTTACAGAAGATACTTATGGTAACAACAACAACAACAAAAATAATAATAATAATAATAATAATAATAATAATAATAATAATAATAATAATAATAATAATAATAAGTAAATACTTACACGTGACTGGTCCTAGTCTCAGCATAAGACGCTTTTCCATTTATGATCAAATAACCTCTGGAAAGCTGTGAATGTGGAGGTTTTAATGGGTATGTGAGAAGTAAAGACAAGTGGAAGGGAGCGTGACAAAGACTCTCTCTCTCTCTGTGTGTGTGTGTGTGTGTGTGTGTGTGTGTGTGTGTGTGGTGTGTGTGTGTGTGTGTGAGAGAGAGAGAGAGAGAGAGAGAGAGAACGAACCAAGGAACAAAGACACGCACACAGAAAGATAAACAGACAGACAGACAGACAGGCACACACCTTCCAACCTACCTACCTACCTACCTACCTACCTACCTACCTACGTATCTATCTACCTACCTACCTGTCAGCCAGCCAGACATGAAATTGTAACAAGCTACGTGGAGGGTCCCAAGTAACTATGTAACAATATTTCAAATATTATTCTATAGCCCTGGCTGGGATAGGTCTTTGCTTGCCAACCCTCCTCCGTTCCCTGGACTCACTGTCACTCTCTCTTTCGACCTCGGGACCTAATCTCTAAAGTGTATTTCTGGCTGATCCATATATATAACACAGTGAACGTTGGAGTAAACTAAAACGTGATTTATTAAATTAATAAAGAACAGCACAGGAAAACATCAAGGCAGTTAAAACAGATAGTTCTAAACAGACACAACAAGGATAAAGTTCAGGCAGAGAGCCTCATGGCTTTCCTCATAGACCGAAGAGTACTACAAAGTCCCGTCAGTCGACATCTGCCTCACCGATTTGGTCCGCCGGTATTTTCCTCCTTCCCGATCGGTTTGTACAAACAACAGGCGCCTGTAGAACCAGTCCTACTAGTTCCAGTGGTCCTCTCTACACAATGAGTCTTGTGTTCGTTGTAGCCCAATGGTACAGGAATACATCATTTGTCACAATGGGAACAGTTCTTGACAGGGAAAAGGTGTATGGGTGTTTTAATGTCACTGACCAGGCTGGGTAAGATTTCACATAATGGTAATGGTTCGTGAATGTGGAATGGGTATGGGTTTTTCAATGTCACTGATACGGATGAGTAGGACCGAGAATGAGCTGTAGGTCCATTCAGGAACATAGGTTCAATCACTCCACTATTGACGATGGGATTTGTACTGAACGGGGTACCGAAGGATGCCACTAGATCAGGACTAATCAGACATTGATTCCTTGATTGGAGTCATTAGCCTGTGGCCAGTCCTGAAAGTCCATGGTTCACCTGAGAATGTCTTAAGGTGATACTCTCGTGGCCTTGCAGATCTCTTATGCTCCCTTCAATTCAAGGAGGACCCTGGAGATGACAGAAATCAGTGAACGACCAGGCTGACTCAAGTACCACAATCCTGAGGACCAATAGGGCCTCAGTTACTACATTTGACATATAGGTTCCCTACCCAATACATTAGATAAGAGACCCGAATGAATGGGCCTGACCGGTCAGGTAGCCCCTGGATTGGCTACGTCCGAGCTTGAGTAGACCTCCAGCTTGTAGACGTCCGGTTGTCCACCCCAGGAACTTTTGCCATGATCACTCAGATAGCCCCGAAGTGCTCATCTATACAGATGGATCTGTTGTAAAGCAGCAGAGAAGTGCGTGGGCATTTACAGCCCGTTCAGCGGGCCGAACCGTTCAAGAATCCAGTGGTGCCCACTCTATGACCACGAGCAGCATGACGATGGAGGTTTACACGATGGCAGTTACACAGGCTTTCATATGGCTGGAATCACAGCATTATACCAACGTGTGTGTACTAAGTGATTCAATGAGCATGATTCAGAAGGTCGAAGCTGGATCTGTACGTAGACAGTGGACTGAGTCGCTGCGGAAGTCGTTGTCCGCAAAGTCACCTTCATCTTCGTCCCGGGACATGCGGGAGTCGAGGGAAATGAACGAGCTGATAAATTGGCTGGCTCTGCACCCCCTGTAGATGGCCAGCCCATGGATCGTGCCGATGTTATTAACGCCCTTAAAGATATGGCGAGAAACAGAGGATTTTGACGCCAGTGATTCCACCATCGCTTTCCAGGATGAAAGACCTGGGAGTAAGAATCGGCACAGCCAGACGCGAGAGGGTACATCGGGAAAACAAAGCGCCCTCGTCAACCAACACAGAAATGGCACTATAGCCACCGGACGCTGATGCATATGCTGGGGGGGGGGGGGAGGATCTGAGCACCTATGGACATGTCCGGAGTGCAACGAAGATACCCCAACTGATAACTAACTAACTAACTAACAGACAGATACACACACACATACGCACACCCATCCATCCACCCACCCACCCACCCACCCAGGCAGACAGGCAGGCAGGCAGGCAAGCAGGCAGGCATGTGGAGCACGTTATAAGGTATGTATGTACACCTTGTCTGTGTTTAGTATCTCACATTTTTGTTTTTAAAACTGTTTTTATTTCGCAAAGAGACAGTTAATTTTGGACACATCTCGGGGCGAGGACATAGACACATAGACAGAGAACTGTCAAATTTATCTAAATGTAAATAGTAGTGGGATGGAGAAAGAAGATACAGAGCGGTCGTGCGACGAGCAAAGACACATATAAGCACATAAGTTGATACTTCATCGTACTTTTTCGATGGAAGTGCGTTATACGAAGTTATACACCTCAAAGGTCAGTTTGTCCGACTTCGACATGCATGAGTGTGAGTTTTGCCTCCTCTAGACAGATTCCATCCAAGGTCACGGACTCTTTTAGCCTCCTTTAGACAGATTCCGTCCAATGTCACGGACTGTATTTACTTTAGCGTCCTCTAGACAGATTCCATCCAAGGTAACGGGCTCTATCTACTCTTGCTTCCTCTAGATCAGAGGTACCAAACTATGGCCCGCGCGCTGGATCCGGCCCGCGACGTTATTTCATTCCGGCCCGCCGACTGTATTCGAACTAGCCTGATGTAACGTATGAAACACGAGACGTTGTGATATAATTCAAATATAAGTATTATGTGTAGAATAATAGGATATCTCCACACATGCGGAGATCTCCTGGCTGCTATGTGTCTTAAAGTTACTATTTTCAATTATAAATTATTGTATCTAGATTTTCTTGTTTATTGTAATGTTTGCTTATTTCGCACCACCGTAAGTCCTTCCCAGGCTCGTGGTAGCTCCGTCTACGCTCTGATGTTACCATGGTATTCATGGCAACACACACACACATAAATGCGTGCGCGCGCGCGCGCTCGTATCTTTCCCTCCCCCAGATGCGCCCTGCTGTTAACACAGGTCCGATGCTCCAGGAATATTTACTTCTTTTTGCCAGTCATCCATTTTATAGGTATGTAACAAGGATTTCTTTGTTTACAGTGATAGGGAGTGAACTACAAGTGTGAATAGAGGCAATAAAGTAGCAAACATAGCATAAAAATGCCATAGAAGCCTCGTGTTATTACGAAATATTATCCCTAGCTCAGAAGAAATTCCCCTGTCAAGGTGTTAATCGAGCTGGTCTCTAGGCCAGTGTTTTTCAACCTTTCTGCTGGAACAGATCCTTGCTCGAATGTTTACGCTGCTCAAGGAACTCTGTGCGATGATCCAAGTGTCTGTCCTACTTTATGTAATAAACCAGATGGCGGAAATGTTGCATTTAGGCTGATTTCGGTCTGTTTCGGCGGATCCCCTGGCTGCCACTCGCGGATGTCCCGTTGAAAAACACTAGCTCTACGGCTGTTTATTCAGGCCGGGCCCTATTTGATTCTTTTGCAAACCTTATTATGAGATATATTCTATTACCAAGGTATCTATAAACTCGATATGTACCTTTGGTGAGCCGCTAGCTTCCCTAGTGACCCCTTAGTCCTCTGCTTTTTCTTGTGTTTCAATTGGATTTTATTTATGTTTCTAATTCAATGTCTTTTTTTTTTCAATTTTCAGATCCCGTGTACTTCCACCCTTTATCATGGCTACTACGAAAAGAATAGTGGACGCCTAGTGTCGCGTTTTCAATGAAGAATGGGGAGGAAGGTACTTCTTTGTGTGAAACAAAGGACCAGAAAACCAATTACGTAATATTCAACTGAAAGTGTTGCCGTTTTGAAAGAGTACAATCTTCGGCGTCACTTCGAAACAAAACATTTATCAACATATTCAAAGTTTTCTGGAAAGTTACGCTCTGAGAAATATGAGTCCATGAAACGTGGTTTAGTAAACTCAAAGAAATCTCTTCACGAGAAAGTTTGCTGAAAATGAAACTGTCAACCGAAACAAGTTACAAAATAGTGCATAAGATGGGAGAATGAGGAAAACCGTTTACTGATGGCAACTTAATCAAAGAGTATGATGGAAGCAGCAAGTGACATGTGTCCTGAGGAAAGACGATTTGTATTCGAACTATCGGCGTTTCGGCAAACTCAGTTGGGCGAAGAACATAAGAACTTAGAAAGAACACAGTGCTACAGATACGCGAAAATATGAATAACATTTGGTGGAACTGCGGTAAAGCTGTGAAAATGTAAACAATATAAAATAACACAAAGTAGTGCAGCTTTACATAACAGATTTATGACACATACAGGACGTTGCGGCGATTAGCCTTCATCAGCAAACAGACACATTCACAAACACAACATATAGTCAAGGAGATCTCCTGTGACTACATCAAAAGGTGACGACAGGACGAGAAGAACAAAAGAATGAATAAAATATGAAAGCAATGAAGAGAAAATGAGAATTGGAAAAAAAATGTTAATACTTACCTCACAGTAATCAGAATATCTCGATGTATTCTTTTTATACCCAACCGAGGGAGTGAGATTGAGGATGATGACGGGGTGATAGGTGTTACGGTTCAGTGAGCACATTGAAAGAAAGGGCGGGGGGGGGGGGGGGGGGCGGAGGCAAGGACGGCAGGACTGCAACTAAGAAATCAACAATCAGCTGAAAGATACTGATGTTGACAGCGATGTCCTGTAAAGGATATGAGAACAACAACAACAACAAAAAACCTCCCATTTGCGCTCCTCCGCGCGAAGCCGTGGGCACAATTTGGGGTGTCGGGTTTGGTCAGCGCCGCCCAACATTCGGCGCTAACAGAAAGCAGGTAGCACTATCTACAGTAATCATCATACGGTAGCTCAGTCATATCTGAATGGGACGCAGAGGTGTTTCCAAGGCACCAGGGCCGGGTTATATACTGGCCAAGACCTATTGACGAGTCCTCGTCGAGCGTCCTGGGCAACAGGTCCCTTCGGGGTCCTGGCTAAGTCAGTAGGATCGCCGATTCCTCCGAAGTCGGAGAGTGTCTGCCTGTACGGCGAGGAACCACCAGTCTGCACACCAATAAGCCAGACATGGGACAACGGATACCCACGCAAACTCAGGTCCTGTACGACATTACACTGATGTTGGACAACAGGATGCCTTCATCCGACATACAGGACTTCGCGTTGGAGCTCAAGCCAACGAACACAAGCAAGCAAGCAAGCAAGCATATCTGAATAAGGCCTGACTTCACTTACTGTGAGTGTAAATCACGTACCTTGTCAGTCACAAAATGTTTCAAAGCGTCCGCATCGTCGTCTGTGACAACGTCATAAAACAGCGCCACGTAAGGTGAGACAGAAATCACTTCCATTTTAAATCTGTAGTACGGGAGAATCACTTCTCTATAGGTACACGTCAATCTATGGTCAGATGTATTCTGAAACACAACAAAACATGGACATTACGACAACAAAAGTCAAGGACTCTGGTTTCACGCCTTGGAGAGTATTTGGTATATCGTACTAGACTCATATTTTATATACCACTCGGCATTCAAAGGGTAAAGTGGTCAACCTATAGCACCATGACCGCCTTTACTTCCTAAAACATTACTTGGTACCTATTTTAGGCTGGGTCGACCTGGCAGCCCAGGTAAATTTCACAAATCCATATGGTTGCGGATTCCAACTCATGACGATGGCAGGTAGGCATGTGTGCTAGTCACTGCCTTACGGCGACTTCCACGTAGAAAATTCTGAGACGAATAGGCATAGGATCCTTCAGGCCAAATGGTACCTGAGAGTTGCTGCAGATAGGGATCACCCCCTGCATGAAGTCATGGATATGTTCAAGGGTCATAGATTAAGACGTGGTTGGTCCTGGATTCATACTGGAAATATATATATATACGTCAGGTGTGTGATCTAGAGACCGTCAGTCGTGAAAAAGAGTGGGTTAAAGTATCGGAAGACATGTCAGACTGGCACAATGTAATAGTAACACTGGGTCATGAGTGCAGAGAAGGGTAGCGGGCCGCACAGAGGTGAGGTGCAATACTGATCCCAAGTAACACACCATCAAGGTGACATAGTGATCTACACCGATGGGTCAGTGTTGAGAAACAGCATAGTGGTTGGGGTTTCATAACGAAGGCTAATGGAAAATTCTTGAAAAAGGAAAAGGTCTGGCATATGAGACTACGAGCTCAAGCATGAGAATGGAGGTGGAAAGCAGTAACAGCGGCATTCCGTTGGTTATAGGAGACCACTGGAACACACATGTATTCATTATGGACTCAAGGAGCATGCTTAGTTAAAGTTGAGAAAGGAAATGTTTCGTGTGGAATGGCTCACCTTGCTCAGAGATCACAGATTGTCAGAAGGATTTTGTGCCCTGACCATGCGGGAGTACCGGGGAATGAACCGGCTGATAGTCTGGCAGGGAATGCACCTCTTGGTGGGGGATTACCTACGGATAAGGGAGAGGTAGTCGTGCGCCTGTGGGATCACGTGGAAAAGGGGGGGGGGCAGATTGAGAACTCGTATGGGAAAAGAATGAGATTGCGGGGGATTTCATAAGAAGAACTTCGCCATTGACTTTTCGTTCAGAAAGCAAAGACAAACTAATGGAAGTATAACTGCTTAAAAAATTCAACCTGGTGCTGAGGCTGATCGCAACGTCCTGCAAAGGACATGCGACATTTTAAAATAGTTATAACTGATCGGTACAACTATCTTGGAACAGTGAAAACATCTGATGAAAGATGTCTTGGTGAGATTAGAACAAGGATCGTTACAACTGTCTCGGAATAATCATGGTATCTGATGGCAGATGTCTTGAAAAGATTAGAACAAGAATCGCCATGGCGAAGGTAGCCTTTTGCTAGATGTAAAACATAAGGACCAATAACAATTTGCCATTTGCAACGAGGAAAAAAGCGCTGAAGTGTTACACATAACCTGTACTTTTGTATGGATGTGAAGCGTGGACAATGAGCAGACAAGCTGAAAAAAACTTCTAATGGCTGTGGAAATGTGGTTTCTGAGGAAAATACAAAGAATACCACGGGCAGACAGAAAAACCAATGACCAGGTCCTACAAGAAACAGATGAAAACTGTAAACTGATTAGAACAATTAGATATATTGGAATTTCTGCACGGTATCTGTAGTTGGTGATTATTCTCTTTTGTGCAGCAAGAAGGAAAAGATGAATCCTCTAATGAGTTGGACGATATTACGCATTGATTGTTATGCTCCGGATTTCATTGATTTCGTGACAAATTTCTTTTTAACAAATATTACTTCAAGACGTCAGTGACCAATGGGAAATATTAAAGAAATCAGTTAACCAAGCTGCAGAAACAACTATCCCAAAAATAAAGATAATAGGACACAAGAAATGGGCGACGGAAGACATCTTAAAACTCATGGAAGTAAGAAGAAATAACAAACATAACAAGGAAAAATATGAAGAGATTCACAGGAAAATTAGGAAGCTATGCAAAGAGGCAAAAGAAGTATGACTTGAGGAAAATTGCAAGGAAATTGAAAACCAACACAACACCCGGAATACCAAATGAATGCATAAAAGAATTAATGACATCACTAATAAAAGAACACACACATTAACGGGTTGCCTAACAACCAAAGATGACAAAATCATAATAGAAAAAAAGATCAGATGTTACATGCGTGGTCAGATTATGTGAAAGACCTTTATAATGATACAAGAGAAGAACAATGTGATCATCGGAATAATAATGAAGGACCATCCCATTTTGAAGATGGAAGTTCAGAATGCTCTTAACCATATGAAAACTGGCAAGACCCCCGCTACAGATAACATCACAATAGAAATGAGCAATGCCTTAGAGCAGGGGTCACCAAACTACGGCCCGTGGGTCGGATCCGGCCCGCAACGTCATTTCATCCGGCCCGCCGACAGTACTCGAAATTGCTTAATATAACGTATGGAACACGAGACGCCGTGATACAATTTAAATGTAAATATTATGATTAGAATAATAGGAGATCTTCACACGTGCGGATGCCTCCTGGCTGCCACGTGTCTTAAATTTACTATTTTCAGTTATAAACTATTGTCTCTAGATTTTCTTGTTTATTGTAATGTTTGCTTATTCCGCGCCATCCCAAGTCCTTCCTCCTGCTCGTGGTAGCGCCGCCTACTCTCTTTCTGACGTTACCATTGTTTCCATGGCACACACACACACACACACACAACACCACACACACACACTCACACACACACTCATGCATCATTCCCTCCCCCAGATGCGTCCGGCTTGTCAAGACAAGTCCGATGCTCCAGAAATATTTACTTCTTTTTTGCCAGTCACCCATTTTATAGGTATGTAACAAGAATTTCTTTATTTCACAATGATAGGTAAGTGAACTACAAGTATGAATAGAGGCAATAAAGTAGCAAACAAGCATAAAAATTGCCACAGAAGCCTCGTGTTATTACGAAAACATTATCACCAACTCAGAAAATTCCCCCTCTCAATGTGTTAATCGAGCTGGTCTCTAGGCCAGTGTTTTTCAACCTTTCTGCTGGAGCAGATTCTTTACGCAAATGTTTACGTTGCTCAAAGAACTCTGTGCAATGATCCAAGTGTCTGTCCTTACTATATGTAATAAACCAGATTGGCCGGAATATTGCATTTTGGCGATTTCGGTCTGTTTCAGCAGCACCCCCTGGTTGCCACTCGCGGAACCCTGGTTGAAAAACATTGGTTCTATGTTGTTTAATTTAGGCCGGTCCCATTTATATATTTTGCAAACATTATTATGGGATATATTCTATTACCAAAGGTACCTATAAATTCATATGTACCTTTGGTGAGCTGCAGCTTCACCAGTGACCCTGGCCTCTGCTGTTCTTGTATTCCAATAGGATTTTAATTATGTTTCTAATTCAATGTCCTTTTCATTGTAAGATCCCATTTACTTAACATTCATTGTGACTACTAAGAAAGAAAAGTGGACGCCAAATGTCGCGTTTTCATTGAAGAATGGGAGTTACGTACTTCTTTGTGGAAAACAAAGGACCAGAAACCAATTGCGTAATTCGCAGAGAAAGTGTTGCCGTTTGAAAGAGTACAATCTTCGGCGTCACTATGAAACCAAAACATCTATCAACATATTCAAAGTTTTCTGGAAAGTTACACTATGAGAAATATGAGTCCATGAAACGTGGTTTAGAAACACAAAGAAATCTTTCACAAGAAATGTTTGTTGAAAATGAATCTGTCACTCGTACAAGTTACAAAATAGTGACATAAGATGGCAGGAACTAGGAAAACCGTTTACTTGATGGCAACTTCATCAAAGAGTGTATGATGGAAGCAGCAAATGACTTGTGTCCTGAGAAAGCCGATTTGTTTGAACTATCAGCCTTTCGGCAAGTTAAGTTGTGCGGAAGAACAGAAGAACTTGAAGAGAACATAGTGCTACAGATACGCGAGCAAAGCTAGGAAATTGTTTTGGTATTCTCTGGCGCTGGATGAGTCTACTGATCTCTCGAGTACGTCACAACTTATCGTGTTCATTCGTGGTGTCAATTTGACTTTCAGATAACGGAAAGAGTTGGCATCCGTTTGCAGCATGCAAGGAACAAAAACTCGAAAGACATTTTCCTGGAAGTGCAAAGAATTTTGCAAGATTATAACCTTGAGTGAAATTAGCTTCGGGGTGTTACAGTTGATGGAGGAAAATTATGGCTGGAGTGAGGAAGGTTCTGATGGGGCAGATCAGGACTCGGAAGATTTGCGAATTCAGGGCGCTCTGTTCATACCACAGCGTGATACATCTGTGGGAAAGACTTAGATATTTCTGTGTACTGAAACCATTCGTTTCTACTGTGAACCTCATTCGAGGACATACACTCAATTACCGTCAGTTCCAGGATTTTCTTGAAGAAATTGATTCTGAATTATGTGACTTGTCTGTCACACATCAGTGAGATGGCCTCAGCTACGGTAAAGTCATGTTTCGTTTTTGCAAGCTCCGAAACGAAATAGATGTTTTCCTCATTTAAAACGATAGAGTTGATCCACAGTTTTCAGATCCTACCTGGCTGTCAAAGTTGTCATGTTTAGTCGATATCACATCCCAATGAATGAACTGAATTTAAGACTTCAGGGAAAGGATAACCTTTGTCTGTGTTCTCTACAGAATCATCAAGGAGTTCGGAGAAAGCTGTCATTGTTTGAAACACAACTGAAGGAGAAAACTTTCCCCAGTTTCACTGTTTCAAAGAGCTTTGCGCTACAATCGCAAAAGCTGTCAACCTCGATTTTCCGAGAAAGAAAATGATTCGTGACCTTGAAGGAGCATGTTTTGGAGAGATTTTCAGATCTTGACAGAATTGAGAGTGACATTCTTCTGTTCCAGAATCCGTTAGATTGTAACCTTGATGATGTGCCAGCTACTCTACAGGTGGAGCTCACTGATTTGCAAGCAAATGACTTGTTGAAGAGAGGCACAAAGAAGGAAAACTTGTTTTAATTTTACCGCTGCTTACCTGATGTTGAGTTTCTGAAACTGAAGAAATTTGCCGCTGGTATGGCATCATGGTTTGGAACAACTACGTCTGTGAGCAAATATTTTCAAAAATGAAGTATGTGAAGTCAACACATCGACGAGATTGATTGATGAACATTTGAAAGCAAGTTCTCATGATTGGATGCAGCAATTCCAAACCAGACATTGATGATAACTTGAAAGCCAAATATCAGTTTCACAAATCTCACTAACCTTTTTTGCTGCTCAGTTTGTGAGATTCGGATATGTGCACACTAGGTCTGATGTAACTATCTTTTTGCTAACGTCGCCTTCTTTGATAACATTTTTTTAGCAAATAAACATATTGGTTGTCTTTGTTTTGTTTGTTGTTTTGTGTGTTTGTGTGTGTGTGTGTGTGTGTTTGTGTGTGTGTGTGTGTGTGTGTGTGCATTGCACGCCACTCACCCATGATTAACTTAGTTTTATTTGGGGGGCTGAGTGGTCTCGAGGTATGGTAGTCCACCTCGAGTGCTGGAGGTCCCGGGTTCAGGCCCCGGTGAGGACCGGGATTTATTTAAAAAATCCACCTTGACTTCCAGTAATAAAATTTCCCCTGGTCTCTGGGTAGTGAGATCAGATGCCCGTGTGTATTGTTGCGCACGTAAAAGATCCCTTGGCAGTTGGAAATCGAAAAAGAGTAGCCTAACGGCGCTGCCCGGGCAAAATTTCGAGTTAAAAATCTACCCAAAGTATTTCAGGATCCTCGCCGATGCAACGGAGTTCGTAGCATTGAGCTGAGTTTCTCCAAACTCAGGTTTGAGGTTAGGAGGAAAACGGAGCACTTATGGGTTAAACCGTGTGCCGTGATGTTGATCCAACGACTAAACTAAACTAACTAGTTTTTCGTCTTTTCCCCCAGAGCTTTCGTTCTAGCTTGCAAGCATTGTTAAAGTTAGTTGCATATCCAAAACAGGACGTTTGCAGTCAACACCAGCACTTTTTGCTGTTGTTGATGTCTTGGCAAGTTTTACGTTCAGTAGTTTGTCATTGCTTTCTGAACGACCGTCACCCACACCATAGCGTAAACAATCATCGCAACGCGGTCTGCTGCCAAATCACGCGCAGCTGAGTTTCGAACGAGGTACACGGGATTACGAACCGCGTCCCGTACCTCTTCGCCACGAAGGGTGCGCGAGTATTGTACAGAATGAGTATCCGGCCCGGTGCTCGTCATGTTTGTCAGTTATCCGGCCCGCCGTGAAAAAAGTTTGGTGACCCCTGCCTTAGAAGAATATGGAATGGACCAAATGGCCAGACTGCTGAACACAATATACAATACTGGGAAGAAAAGGAATGGGTGACCCAGGGATCAGAATGCTCACCTTGTACATAGTGAGATTTGCATTCGAACCTCGAATGGACTCCAGATTTACTTAATAAAGAAAATCCAGCTGTGTACACGGTTGGCGTTTTAAATTGGTCAGTATATGTCAACCTGGGAGATATATGAGTGGCGGAGCGGCAATCAACACAAGCGAACAATACACATGTACACACCATATAGTACACATTTACACACCGTATAATACACATTTACACACCATATAATGCACATTTACACACTTTATAATACACATTCACACATCTTATAATACACATTTACATACCATATATCTCACATTTACACACTTTATAATACACATTTACACACTGTATAATACACATTTACACACTTTATAATACACATTTACACACTGTATAATACACATTTACACACCATATAATATACATTTACATACTGTATAACACACATTTGCGCACTTTATATACACATATCAATACCGTATAATACACATTTACACACCGTATAATATACATTTACTCATTTTATAATACACATTTACACACTGTATAATACACATTTACACACCATATAATAAACATTTACATACTGTATAACACACATTTGCACACTTTATATACACATGTACATACCGTATAATACACATTTACACACCGTATAATACACATTTACTCATTTTATAATACACATTTATATATGTATAACACTCATCTACACACCGTATAATACACATTTACACACCGTATAATACACATTTACACACCGTATAATACACATTTACACACCGTATAACACATATTTATACAGTTTATAATACACATTTACATATCTATAACACTCATCTACACACCGTATAATACACATGTACACAACCGTTATAATACACATTTACACACCGTATAACACACATTTACACATTTTATAATACACATTTACATATCTATAACACTCATCTACACATCGTATAATACACATCCTACACACCGTATAATACACATTTACATATCTATAACACTCATCTACACACCGTATAATACACATCCTACCCACAATATAATACACATTTACACACCGTATAATACACATTTACACACCGTATAATACGCATCCTACACACTGGTATAATACACATTTACACAACCGTATAATACACATTTACATATCTATAACACTCATCTACACACGGTAGGCCTATACAATACACATCCTACACACCGTATAATACACATCCTACACACCGTATAATACACATCTACACACGTATACTACACATTTACATATCTATAACACTCATCTACACACCGTATAATACACATCCTACACACCGTATTAATACACATCTACACACCGTATAATACACATTTACATATCTATAACACTCATCTACACACCGTATAATACGCATCCTACACACTGTATAATACACATTTACACACCGTATAATACACATTTACACACCGTACCTTGGTTAGTTTATTTTGCAGCTTGCACAGACGGTTGAAATGCATCTATCAATGGTGTCTGGGTGAGTTGGCTCGGATATCGTCGAGCCTGTGACTCTAATTCACGCGCCAGAAGTTTAACGTGGACATTGTCTGGATCTGTATTAGACTATGTGACGAAACGCGATTATCTGTCTTGGGTCGTCAGGATTCCGCACTATTTTGGCGCGTCATCGGGGACTTTCCCAGCTAAGAATAGCCTGAGGGAAGCCGATGAAGGACTTACGATCTAGAATATTCTCGAAATCACCGAAAATTCGAGTAACCCGTGATGCTGGGTATCGCTCTAAATTCTCGTGCAGAGAGATCTAGAAACTCTAGGGCGGGGAATGACGGTTTTCCCGAGA
Organism: Cepaea nemoralis; assembly: GCA_014155875.1. Taxonomy (NCBI): domain Eukaryota; kingdom Metazoa; phylum Mollusca; class Gastropoda; order Stylommatophora; family Helicidae; genus Cepaea; species Cepaea nemoralis. The sequence goes on from JACEFZ010005091.1 coordinate 554,121, forward strand.
AAGTATCTTTTCTCGAGAAGCACTCGCTTCTAGTGCGCAATTGGGTTGGCACGAAGCGGGGAATGTGGCTAAATCAGTCATTCACTTACTGTCGTTGCCACAGAATAGACGCAGGCCGAATGTGAGCCGTTTTGTGTGCGTCTCCCCTCAACCATTATTCGGCTGACTGTAAGATCAAGGAAGATGAGAAGCCCTTGAAACAGTTCGGAGCTGTCTGGAGATCTGGTTGTCCATTACAGGTAGATAATTGTTTAAATCATTTAACTTTGTACGTGTGTTCCACACGCCATTGTTCTAACCTCATTACCTATGCGGATGTCCTTGCATACTAATTAGCAAACGATCGATAACGCAGTTGATGGCGAATCGTGTTTGTTTACCGTGTGCTCGCGAAACAGCTGATAGAAACGCCGTATTGTGTTGTAGCGATTTGGGTTCCAAATATGTGTACCATATTTTGACAATCGTTAACATCTAGTAGGTTGCTGTGTTAGAATAAAACCTAGTTACTTGTGCCGGATGGAAACCTAGAGTAGTTCAGTCAGTTGCTGAAAGCCCGAAGAACGGTTAGAAAACCAGGTAAGTGGTAGGTTGAGTTTCAGACAAAATGGTGCTTAGTTACTAAGTAAAGGAAGAACTTAGTTCTGTGCCACCAGGAATGATGTACCTATGGTGTAATAACTTAATAGTGAATTCATTGTGTGGAACAGCGGATTTCTGTGTCAAGGTAAGTTGCTTTGGTGCTATATTTATATTATAGATCGATGATGGGACATTGTGTGTATATATATTAGATCATGGCATGTGATACTTCCTGGAGTAAGTCCGAACGCCGAATAGGTCGTCGCGAGATAACACTGCGTGCCGTCGCGATATAAATGTGCGTTCTGAAATCTTATCTCAGCTATCCTGTCTCTTTCATACTGGCGCTAGTGCGAGTGAATGCTCAGGTGCTGGAAGTATGGAAGGATGCTAGGAGGCTGTATGAGACTGGGGAAATATAGAATATGGGGGATGTGAAAGCAAGTTATGAAAGTATGTGTTGGTAGGCCAAGCCAACGATGAAGTTCCATCCATGCCAAGGCTAACCCACTTGGGGAGGACAGAACTGGAAGATTACCCTTGGAACATGTGGGGAACATGTATTCTCAAGAAGGCTTCTTGACTCTAAGGCAGAGTCTGATAAGAAGAGTTTGCTAGGGCCGGGGCAGGTGGTCCCACCAGCAAACAGGCTTGTGTACATAGTGGATGTGATCAGGTCCTATTCCTATATCCCGAGGGATGGGATATTGATCCAGCTTATGTTTCTTAATGTACATTGATGATGTTAGGACCGAGTCTAGGGACTCTTTACCTATGTTTAGTTCAATTAACTTAGAACTATAATAACAGCCTTGTATCACTACTGACGTTAGCGACGACTGGTAGATGTTTAGGGAGAGGTGAGACCAAAGATCAGACTCGTCATTCTGATATCTTGCTCTGTTTGACGGGCTGTTCTGTGAGGCCAGCTGACATTTGGAAACCCATGCTATACTACTCTCCAGATAGAGATAATGCTTTAGTTATATGCATAACTAAGTAGCATGACTGAGGGTTGAGTAAGTATTGGTAGGATGCATGTGGACTTATGTTTGGGCCAGTATACTCTCACCGGTCGCTCTTCCTTTTCAGGAGTTTGCCTGTTGAGGAACCAGTCAACTATAATGTTGTTGGCAGGAAACCACTTCGTGTGACTGAGCGAAGGGTTCAGTTCTCTACTTATCACGCCAGACTCAACCACATCAGGTACCCAATATTGATTCACCATGAGTGAAGGTTGCCTCAAGACATACAACCATCCTGAAGGTGCCCGTGTGAGAAGTGTTGGTTTGTGATTGTTCTGATAAATAGACGACACTCTGTTTTGCTATGAACAGTTCAGCATGTTGAGTAATCATGCTCAACGACAGGGAACACCGGTCCGTCTAGTTTGACGGGGGTTCTGCCTAAACGCAGAAGTAACTGATCTTCAGACACTTGAATGGTTCTTTGGACAGCTATAGTGGCAGGTCTTGAGAAGAACTTCACCAAGTAGTGACTTGTGTCCAAGTAACCCGGTGGAAGGGACTATGGGATTATAGTCCAACCTGAATTGTTGCCGTGAAATAGATGTCTGATTCTATTAATGTACTGTTGCAGTATCAAGATTATCAACTGTGTTATCCAAGAACTCAGTAACATTTGAGTAGCCATATCTGATTCTACCAGCAGTGTGACTGTAGGAGACCATTGAATTGGTCCGTGACACTTTTCCATTCATGTTCCGGTGCTGTGATAAAGGGACCATTAAATTGGTCAATACCATAGCGGTTCTGCAGTAAGACTGTGTGATGAGTGACCGACCATTAGCTTGGTCAGTGATTCGTTAAGTTCTTCGAAGTAACAACTACTTGGAGTCAAGTCCAGGAGGATTGTCTTCCAACTGGTATTGTTCGAGAAGTGTATTAACAGTGACTCCGTGGGAGTGATAGAGATGCAGTTGGTCCAGTGAAGTGTGGTCCAGCAGTGACTCTAGTGTTGTGGATCCACGCTCGGGAGACAGAGTGGTCTCCAAGGTTATAGTCATCTCACTGGAAGGAAGCCGGGTGAGTGGCGGACCGACTGGACGGGACATCTGCATCCAATCTACTTCTCAACTCGATGAAGATACCTACATCTCTGAGTCTATCTATATTCTATCTTCTATTTGTGTAAATAGATTCTTCTATCAGGATGTTCATTTCAGTTCTATATTCTCAAGGGTTAGAATAAACTTAATGTAAGTTGACTTGCTCTTTGTATAATGATTGAGTGTGGTCTCGGACGATGCCTCAGTGTTCATTGTTCCACAGGTGTAGGTAGTTAGTGGGGGTCTAGAATCTGGAGGGGCTTGTAGACGTAATTAACTAATATGAGATCAACCACAGAGGAAAAAGGTGTATCTGCTCATCCAACCCCTGGGCTAGAATACACGGGAGTGCCAGAGACACCTAGGGTGTGGTTCACTCTCGCTACCCAAGGTGAACTCGTCACAGACACATTAAAGGTTAGCTAAAGCGAGGTTTATGATACCCGGGAAAGTCATTAAGTAACAGGAGTTTTATTATAAAGTGCACGGAGGAGTAAGGACAACATAAAATCTTACTTCAGGAAAAAAAACTGCCTCTTACGCAATATCTCATGTAGAGGTGGTGAAGATGGGGTGGTTTTGCGCAATAGTGATTACAAAATGACTGCCGTCACTATCGGCTAACTAATTAATTAACTAACTTACTAGCTAGCTAGCTAGCTAACTGACCATATAGCTAGCTAACTAACTAGCTAATTAACAGCAAACTGGCTGGCTAGCTATCTAGCTAACTAACTATATAATTATATATCTGATATAGCTACCTAACAAACAACTAACTAATTTGCTACCTAATTAACAAACTAAGTAGCTACCTAACTATAAAACAGTGATCAAAACTAACTATTAGCTACACAACTAAACAAACTATACTACCTACCCGCGTGTGACAGCTCTCCTTGTACATCTCTGCAGCTTTCTGTCTGTTTCCAGCTGGTGTGATCAAACACAATGACGTCTGCAGCTTGTGCATTGCAATCATACCCAATCAAGATGAACACACCATCTTTACTTATTATATACCAAGTACATATAACATACAATCCCATATTCTGTCTCCATTAACTCTCTGTCTACATTAGCCATCATTACCACTGGCACCTTACTGGGCCCCTTGCCGTCTTGACAGACGATAGTTTGTACAATGCTGCATAAAAAAGGCATAACACACTACAACCCATGGCATCGGCAGGGACAGAGTTGTACCTCTCCATAGTACAAAGCCTAGGCTGAATCGTAGAGACCATGTTTTGCCCAAACGGCATGATCCTTCTCTCGGCCTACCTAGTATTACTCCCAGTGGAAAGATAACAGCAATACAGCTGGAACATGGCAAGCAGCGGAAGCTGTCGGAATAACAAAGCAATGCAAACACAGTTACGGAAAACATAGGACATTGCGGCGAGTAGCCTTCATAACCAAACAAAAAACACAACACGCAACATATTAAACACGGAGACTACTGTGACTACATGAAGACATAATAACCTGAAATCTTTTTTGCAACATGGAAATTATACTCACCAATTTAAAACAGAAAAATAACTGTTAATTGGAGTGATAACAAGAATGTTACAGTTTTGTATAGAAACATGTACTCTTGTGTGCATATGAAACATGGACAATAAGAAGGAAATGCCGGTAACGTTTATTGGTTGTGAAAATGTGGTTCCTGTAGGAAAATGCTAGGAATACCACGAATGAGACAAATAAACTGAAAACCGTAAATTGATTAAGCGTAGAGGATCCAGAATTGTTGTGCATATTATGAGGATAAATAAATTTGAAAACTTTGTGACAACTGGCAAACTTGATGGGAAAAGGAAAAGGGAAGACAACTAGACGAATGCGAGGAGGCTTCAAATGAAAACCTCAATGAAAGTGTGGTAGAAATTACAATAACCATGCCATTGTCTAGTAATCTGTTAATGTTGTTGTTAAGGATGTCAAGTGTGTTTAGCACGTAACATCACTGTGCAGACGAACATGGTGGCGTCATAAAGACAGTTTAAATATGGTCGCCCCACATTTGACATGCACTAAAGAGGAGCAGCGTTCTGTTCTATTGTCTGTATTTTGATCAGTGAAGGGGTGTGAAAACCTATAGAAAATCATCATCAAATGAAGGTACAGTATGGTGATGCATGCCTGTCAGTCCAACAAGCGTATGAGAGGAGTAGGGAAGTTTCAAAACGGCGTGACTTCTGCGACAGACTGTTTACGAGCGGGTCATGCTCACCGAGTAGTGACACCAGAGTCGATTGCAGCAGTTGTAAGTCTTGTACAGGAAAATCAAGGATTGACTGTGAGTGACATTGCCGCACATACTGACATCAGTCAGAGTTCAGCACACCACATCATAACTAAGAGCTTTAAAAAGTCGCTTAAAAGTCGACAAGGTCGACTTCATCGCACCGGGGTTTATCCCATATGGCTCAGGTCTCTTTCCGCAGCGCGGAAAGCGTCACACAAAGCACGAACTCCGTAGCTTTTAGCGACGACCCACAGGAGTCTCCGAAACATTTAACTCGTAAACCGAAGGGCGCGACCCGGAATCGAACTCACAACCTTCGGAGCACGAGTCAAACGGCTTGACCACTTCGCCACAGAGACTCCCAACTAAGTGCTAAAATACCGCAAAGTATATGCAAAGTGGGTGTTCCTCTTTAATGCATGTCAAAAGTGGGGCGGATATCTTTAAACTAATCCGTATGGCCTCACCGTTTTCCTCTGCACTATGATGTAACGGTCTTAATACTCTTAACATCCTTAACAACAATATTGACAGGTTACAAGACACTGGCATGGTTATTGTAATTTATATCACACTTTTAAGGTTTCATTTGAATCCCCTCGTACCTGGATGACTTGTCACGTGACATAATATTGGTTAGTTGCATGACCTCTAGGGGACTTAGCAGTCAACCCCAGGATTTGATGTTGTTGTTTGTGATTTCTTGGCAAGTTTACGTTCAGTAGTTTGCCATTGCGTTCTGATCGACCGGTACTCATACCATCATATGGGAAACCAACGCAAGGCCGTCTGCTGCCAAATCGCCCGTAACTGTGTTTGGAACGCGGTATGTGTTATTACGAATTGCGCTCGTAACCCCATCGCCACAGAGCCGGTACGTGGCATAATAGGAACATGATAAGAGATTTACCTCAAGACTGGTCATTTAATGAGATGGCGAACCATGACAGGCCCCGCCTATCGGTTTGGCACATGATGATGGATGATGATGATGATGATGATGATGATGATGATGATGATGATGATGATGATGATGATGATGAGTCTAATAAATCATCAGAAATATTTTGTATTTATCATTTTCAACTCATCTTCAAGAGGATAAGCGGCACCAAGTGGGTTAGTACACTTGCCTGTCAACACGCAGGTATGGGGACAATCACCAGCAATGACAGAATATTCAGCTATAAGTGAGCGGTTACAGACTGTGTACACCTCAACACGTCAGATAGTGTACGGGGCCGTACTCCGGACGGCTTGGCCCTGAGCTTAGCCAGCAGATGTATGTATAAATATGTGTGTGTGTGCGCGCGCGTCTGTGAGTGTGTGTGTGTGTGCGTGTGTGTGTGTGTGAGTGTGTGTATGTGTGTGTTTTCTCTCTCTCTCCCCCTCCCCCAATCATGTTAAGCAAGAATGTCTTGATTATTTTTTCTTTAGATTTTGTCGACGGAAAGGGATTACATTTGATCTGTGCCTGCTGTTAAGTATTACAGGGAAGTAAGAGTTTTCTCCTCTGTACTCGATGTATTGATGAAGTCATCAGGCTCTCTCGCCGTTGTCACAAATCTCAGATATTGTCAATACATCTGTTCCCAATATTGTCTTCGCGTTTTAAAGCTAGCTTTTTTATTTTTTGAAAGCAAACAACTTCATTCGAATAAGATGACCGAACTGTTCTATTTTCCTGCTTCTATATACTCTGTGTATCAAATCTTAAATCACATGCCTTCGGGTGACACAAACAGCCATTCAGAAACATCTCAAATGACATGTCTGAAAAACATGTAACGTGCATAAACAGCACATTTACTATTACTAAATACTTCCTTACTTGATGATAGGCTGTACCCAGGAGTGCGTGAATCTGTCCCGTTAATGAGATCTCTGAATGTAAAGGGTTAAATCCAACGGTGGGTTCTCTTTTGTTGTCTAACTTCAGGGCTTGCTCAAGCCAATCGATGGCATTGGCCACTTGCTCTGCTGTGAATGTAGTATCAAACAGATGAGTTTATTACCACGTTAGACAACAAAAAAACTGTGAAACAGAAACAAAGAGACCAGGTTTGTTTTGATTTTTGTATTTGTGGAAGGGGGAAGAGCAAACATCCAATTAACGATCATTGTGGGAATCCATTCAACGAAGCTCATGACATGATCAGCTTAATCCTCTATCAGTTACATTAACGGACCTGCTAATAAAGTTTTAGTAACAACCGAAGATGCTAGAATATCTGAGGGGAGGAAGCCCCGGGTTTAGGTTGTTCTCCTCCCCAAGGGAAAAATGACTCAGGGGCAGGCATAATGCGCAAGTGTGGAATAAGTGGGAAAACGACTCGAACGTCTCGATACAGGATACGAACTTACAGCAGGAGAAAGACACCCGGAGTCATGACCCGAATGTCCCCAGAGAGTAACAGGAAGGTAAAGGGCCGAAACAATCCTGGAAAGGGACAGCTTCTGACTATCAGAAGCCTCATGTCGCACTTGTTCGGCTGCGGTGTTTTTAATCACTAATCTGGGAAAGCTGGCTTTGAATAACATTTATTAATAGAAAGGACAAGCGGAGAAATGGCAGTTAGTCAGGTAATGTATGACGGGTTATGCCCCCTGATGATGCAGGGAAGAGCCCATGCGAGACTCACTACATTCAAAATTCAATGAGAAAATGACACTTAATGATGATGGTGGTGATGATGATGATACTAATGATAATAATGATGATACGACCATTACGAACTAAAGAAAGATAGACAAGTGAAAATACATTGAAATCATGACCGCTATATAAACACTTAGAAATTGAACAAAGACAGGTGAAAGAAAGAATGCAGAATTAGGATGGCTATAACCAGCTAGAAGACGGACAAAGATACATAAAAACAGCAAAACATCAATCATAACAAGTCTATCCAGTCAGAATGTGAACAAAAGAAACCACACAGACAGCGGGACGGGCACTAACCAGCTAAACGTTCATATAAGGTAGATGAAAGAAACAATGCAGTCTGCAGGACGGCACTCAGCAATTGGAAAGTTGAGCAAAGACGTGTTCAAGAAAGAACATAGAAATCATGACGGGTCTAACGGCTAGATGTCAAACCAGAACAGATATAATACATTAGTTAGTTCTATATCCTTTACAGGACGTCGCAGTCAACCCCAGAATTTATTGGCTGTTTGTGATTTTTTTGGCAAATTTACGTTCAGTAGTTTGTCATTGCTTTCTAAACTACCGGTACTCATACCATTGTATGAAAACCAACGCAAAGCGGTCTGCTTCCAAATCACCCGCAGCTGTGTTTCGAACGCGGTATGTGGGAATTAGGAATTGCATTCGTGACCCCTTTGCCACAGAGATATAACAAGCAACACATAAACCATGACAACTCTAACCTTCTAGTGCAGTTTGGCCAATCTCCAGGACATCCTCCTGGCTAAGTTCAGGGCCACGCCGTCCAAAGTAATTTCCCTGTACAATATCTGACGCTGTAAGGTTGTACACAGTCTGTGGAACATTACAAACATGACCAAATAATGGGTCTAGGGGAAGAGAACAACAAAATGGATCCCTCTCTTTCCTCCCAGACATAACTCTCACAAAAGACACACAAAAACATGGCAATCACGCACGCTACAAATTAAACTTATGCTCCAAAGGTACAAATACAGAGCGTTAACAATATTTGCAAGAAGCACAATACGTTAACAATATTTGCAAGAAGCACAATACGTTAACAATATTTGCAAGAAGCACAATAGCAAACACTATCATCAAGCACAAGATTGTCACAATGTTAGATCCTTGTCGGGATCCAAATAGGGCTTATCGTGAGATAAAGAAGAGAAATCAAACGTTAAAGCAGTTATAAATCAGTTTTGCTAAATCAGGTTATAATTAAACTAAAACTGACGGTAAGACACAGACCATCAGTCAAGCCACTAACCCTTGAACGAGGTTAGTCACTTCGCGAGTTTCTGTGAGTGAAACTGGCGATAGTATATGTCGAGCATGAATCAAGACTGAGTAGATTGTCATTCAAGCAAAGGGTCAGCTGTGTTAAGGTTTCACATAAGACGAACACTACACAGATATTAGACCTGCTATGTTGCATCACAGTCCTACAACGACAAGCACTGTATTCCGTTAGACACTATCAGTTAACGTCCTAATTCTCAAGAAAAACAATTCAAGAGACAATTTATCAATATTCTGAGGTTGAATGTGTTGGTTGCATGAACCAGGCGCCGTGTGATGGAAGAGTCCAGTGTTTTGATGTCAGTGTGAATCAGCGATCGACAACCCTGAGTGTAGGATGAGTTTAAAACAGGGCGTGTGATGGAAGAGTCCCGTGTTTGATGTCAGTGTGAATCAGCGATCGACAACCCTGAGTGTAGGATGAAGTTTAAACAGGGCGTGTGATGGAAGAGTCCAGTGTTTGATGTCAGTGTGAATCAGCGATCGACAACCCATGAGTGTAGGATGAGTTTAACAGGGCGTGTGATGGAAGAAGTCCAGTGGTTGATTCAGTGTGAATCAGCGATCGACAACCATGAATTGTAGGATGAGTTTAAAAACAGGGCGTGTGATGGAAGAGTCCAGTGTTTGATGTCAGTGTGAATCAGCGATCGACAACGCTGAGTGTAGGATGAGTTTAAACAGGGCGTGTGATGGAAGAGTCCAGTGTTGATGTCAGTGTCATCAAGCCATCGACAACCCTGAGTGTAGGATGAGTTTAAACAAGGGCGTGTGTGGAAGAGGATCCAGTGTTTGAGTTCAGTGTCAATCAGCCATCGACAACCCTGAGTGTAGGGATGAGTTTAAACAGGGCGGTGTGATGGAAGAGTCCAGTGTTTGATGTCAGTGTCAAATCAGCCATCGACAACCGTGAGTGTAGGATGAGTTTAAACAGGGCGTGTGATGGAAGAGTCCAGTGTTTGATGTCAGTGTCAATCAGCCATCGACAACCTGAGTGTAGGATGAGTTTAAACAGGGCGTGTTGATGGAAGAGTTCCAGTGTTTGATGTCAGTGTCAATCAGCGATCGACCACCCCTGAGTGTAGGATGAGTTTAAAACAGGGCGTGTGATGGAAGAGTCCAGTGTTGATGTCAGTGTCAATCAGCCATCGACAACCCTGAGTTAAGGATGAGTTTAAACAGGGCGTTGTGATGGAAGAGTCTAGTGTTTGATGTCAGGGTCAATCAGCCTATCGACAACCCTGAGTGTAGGATGAGTTTTAAACAGGGAGTGTGATGGAAGAGTCCAGTGTTTGATGTCAGTGTCAATCAGCCATCGACAAACCCTGAGTGTAGAGATGAGTTAACACAGGGCGTGTGATGGAAGAGTCTCAGTGTTTGATGTCAGGTCAATCAGCCATCGACAACCCTGAGTGTAGGATGATTTTTAAACCAGGGCGTGTGATGGAAGAGTCCAGTGTTTGATGTCAGTTGTCAATCAGCCATCGACAACCCTGAGTGTAGGATGAGTTTAACCAGGCGTGTGATGGAAGAGTCCAGTGTTTGATGTCAGTGTGAATCAGCCATCGACAACCCTGAGTGTAGGATGAGTTTAAACAGGGCGTGTGATGGAAGAGTCCAGTGTTTGATGTCAGTGTGAATCAGCCATCGACAACCCTGAGTGTAGGATGAGTTTAAACAGGGCGTGTGATGGAAGAGTCCAGTGTTTGATGTCAGTGTGAATCAGCCATCGACAACCCTGAGTGTAGGATGAGTTTAAACAGGGCGTGTGATGGAAGAGTCCAGTGTTTGATGTCAGTGTGAATCAGCCATCGACAACCCTGAGTGTAGGATGAGTTTAAACAGGGCGTGTGATGGAAGAGTCCAGTGTTTGATGTCAGTGTGAATCAGCCATCGACAACCCTGAGTGTAGGATGAGTTTAAACAGGGCGTGTGATGGAAGAGTCCAGTGTTTGATGTCAGTGTGAATCAGCCATCGACAACCCTGAGTGTAGGATGAGTTTAAACAGGGCGTGTGATGGAAGAGTCCAGTGTTTGATGTCAGTGTGAATCAGCCATCGACAACCCTGAGTGTAGGATGAGTTTAAACAGGGCGTGTGATGGAAGAGTCCAGTGTTTGATGTCAGTGTGAATCAGCCATCGACAACCCTGAGTGTAGGATGAGTTTAAACAGGGCGTGTGATGGAAGAGTCCAGTGTTTGATGTCAGTGTGAATCAGCCATCGACAACCCTGAGTGTAGGATGAGTTTAAACAGGGCGTGTGATGGAAGAGTCCAGTGTTTGATGTCAGTGTGAATCAGCGATCGACAACCCTGAGTGTAGGATGAGTTTAAACAGGGCGTGTGATGGAAGAGTCCAGTGTTTGATGTCAGTGTGAATCAGCCATCGACAACCCTGAGTGTAGGATGAGTTTAAACAGGGCGTGTGATGGAAGAGTCCAGTGTTTGATGTCAGTGTGAATCAGCCATCGACAACCCTGAGTGTAGGATGAGTTTAAACAGGGCGTGTGATGGAAGAGTCCAGTGTTTGATGTCAGTGTCAATCAGCGATCGACAACCCTGAGTGTAGGGATGAGTTTTAAACAGGGCGTGTGATGGAAGGAGTCCAGTGTTTGATGTCAGTGTGAATCAGCCATCGACAACCCTGAGTGTAGGATGAGTTTTAAACAGGGCGTGTGATGGAAGAGTCCAGTGTTTGATGTCAGTGTGATCAGCCAATCGACAACCCTGAGTGTAGGATGAGTTTAAACAGGGCGTGTGATGGAAGGAGTCCAGTGTTTGATGTCAGTGGTGAATCAGCCATCGACAACCCTGAGTGTAGGATGAGTTTAAACAGGGCGTGTGATGGAAGAGTCCAGGTGTTGATGTCAGTGTGAATCAGCCATCGACAACCCTGAGTGTAGGATGAGTTTAACAGGGCTGTGTGATGGAAAGTCCAGTGTTTGATGTCAGTGTGAATCAGCATCGACAACCCTGAGTGTAGGATGAGTTTAAACATGGCGTGTGAGTGGAAGAGTCCAGTGTTTGATGTCAGTGTGAATCAGCCAATCGATAACCCTGAGTGTAGGATGAGTTTAAACCAGGGCGTGTGATGGAAGAGTCCAGTGTTGATGTCAGTGTGAATCCGCATCGACAACCCTGAGTGTAGGATGAGTTTAAACAGGAGCGTGTGATGGAAGAGTCCCGTGTTTGATGTCAGTGTCAATCAGCATCGACAACCCTGAGTGTAGGATGAGTTTAAACAGGGCGTTGTGATGGAGAAAGAGTCCAGTGTTTGATGTCAGTGTGAATCAGCCGATCGACAACCCTGAGTGTAGGATGAGTTTAAACAGGGCGTGTGATGGAAGGAGTCAGTGTTTGATGTCAGTGTGAATCAGCTCATCGACAACCCTGAGTGTAGGATGAGTTTAAACAGGGCGTGTGTATGGAGGAGTCCAGTGTTTGATGTCAGTGTGAATCAGCCATCGGACAACCCCTGAGTGTAGGATGAGTTTAACAAGGGCGTGTTGATGGAAGAGTCCAGTGTTTGATGTCAGTGTGAATCAGCCATCGCAACCTGAGTGTAGGATGAGTTTAAACAGGTGCGTGTGATTGAAGAGTCCCGTGTTTGATGTCAGTGGTGAATCAGCCACGACAACCCTGAGTGTATGGATGAGTTTTAAACAGGGCGTTGTGATGGAAGAGTCCAGTGTTTGATGTCAGTGTGAATCAGCCTCGACAACCCTGAGTGGTAGGATGAGTTTTTAAACAGGGCGTGTGTGATGGAAGAGTCCAGTGTTTGATGTCAGTGTGAATCAGCCATCGACAACCCTGAGTGTAGGATGAGTTTAAACAGGGCGTGTGATGGAAGAGTCCAGTGTTTGATGTCAGTGTCAATCAGCCATCGACAACCTGAGTGTAGGATGAGTTTAAACAGGGCGTGTGATGGAAGAGTACAGTGTTTGATGTCAGTGTGAATCAGCCATCGACAACCTGAGTGGAGGATGAGTTTAAACAGGGAGTGTGATGGAAGAGTCCAGTGTTTGATGTCAGTGTGTGAATCAGCCATCGACAACCCTGAGTGTAGGATGAGTTTAACCAGGGCGTGTGATGGAAGAGTCCAGTGTTTGATGTCAGTGTGAATCAGCCATCGACAACCCTGAGTGTAGGATGAGTTTAAACAGGGCGTGTGATGGAAGAGTCCAGTGTTTGATGTCAGTGTCAATCAGCCATCGACAACCCTGAGTGTAGGATGAGTTTAAACAGGGCGTGTGATGGAAGAGTCCAGTGTTTGATGTCAGTGTGAATCAGCCATCGACAACCCTGAGTGTAGGATGAGTTTAACCAGGGCGTGTGATGGAAGAGTCCAGTGTTTGATGTCAGTGTCAATCAGCCATCGACAACCCTGAGTGTAGGATGAGTTTAAACAGGGCGTGTGATGGAAGAGTCCAGTGTTTGATGTCAGTGTCAATCAGCCATCGACAACCCTGAGTGTAGGATGAGTTTAAACAGGGCGTGTGATGGAAGAGTCCAGTGTTTGATGTCAGTGTGAATCAGCCATCGACAACCCTGAGTGTAGGATGAGTTTAACCAGGGCGTGTGATGGAAGAGTCCAGTGTTTGATGTCAGTGTCAATCAGCCATCGACAACCTGAGTGTAGGATGAGTTATAACAGGGCGTGTGATGGAAGAGTCCAGTGTTTGATGTCAGTGTGAATCAGCCATCGACACCCTGAGTGTAGGATGAGTTTAAACCAGGGCGTGTGATGGAGAGTCCAGTGTTTGATGTCAGTGTCAATCAGCCATCGACAACCCGGAGTGTAGGATGAGTTTAAACAGGGCGTGTGATGGAAGAGTCCAGTGTTTGATGTCAGTGTGAACTCAGCCATCGACAACCCTGAGTGTAGGATAGAGTTTTAACAGGGCGTTGTGATGGAAGAGTCCAGTGTTTAGTGTCAGTGTGAATCAGCCATCGACAACCCTGAGTGTAGGATGAGTTTAACCAGGGGCGTGTGATGGAAGAGTCCAGTGTTTGATGTCAGTGTCAATCAGCATCGACAACCCTGAGTGTAGGATGAGTTTAACAGGGCGTGTGATGGAAGAGTCCAGTGTTTGATGTCAGTGTCAATCAGCCATCGACAACCCTGAGTGTAGGATGAGTTTAAACAGGGCGTGTGATGGAAGAGTCCAGTGTTTGATGTCAGTGTCAATCAGCCATCGACAACCCTGAGTGTAGGATGAGTTTAAACCAGGGCGTGTGATGGAAGAGTCCAGTGTTTGATGTCAGTGTCAATCAGCCATCGACAACCCTGAGTGTAGGATGAGTTTAAACAGGGCGTGTGATGGAAGAGTCCAGTGTTTGATGTCAGTGTCAATCAGCCATCGACAACCCTGAGTGTAGGATGAGTTTAACCAGGGCGTGTGATGGAAGAGTCCAGTGTTTGATGTCAGTGTGAATCAGCCATCGACAACCCTGAGTGTAGGATGAGTTTAACCAGGGCGTGTGATGGAAGAGTCCAGTGTTTGATGTCAGTGTGAATCAGCCATCGACAACCCTGAGTGTAGGATGAGTTTAAACAGGGCGTGTGATGGAGGAGCCAGTGTTTGATGTCAGTGTCAATCAGCCATCGACAACCCTGAGTGTAGGATGAGTTTAAACCAGGGCGTTGTGATGGAAGAGTTCCAGTGTTGATTGTCAGTGTGCAATCAGCCATCGACAACCCCTGAGTGTAGGATGAGTTTAACTAGGGCGTGTGATGGAAGAGTCCAGTGTTTGATGTCAGTGTCAATCAGCCATCGACAAACCTGAGTGTAGGATGAGTTTTAACCAGGGCGTGTGATGGAAGAGTCCAGTGTTTGATGTCAGTGTCAATCAGCCATCGACAACCGTGAGTGTAGGATGAGTTTAACCAGGGCGTGTGATGGAGAGTCCAGTGTTTGATGTCAGTGTCAATCAGCCATCGACAACCGTGAGTGTAGGATGAGTTTAACCAGGGCGTGTGATGGAAGAGTCCAGTGTTTGATGTCAGTGTCAAATCAGCCATCGACAACCCTGAGTGTAGGATGAGTTTAACAGGGCGTGTGATGGAAGAGTCCAGTGTTTGATGTCGTGTCAATCAGCCATCGCAAACCCTGAGTGTAGGGTGAGTTTAAACGTGGCGTGTGATGGAAGAGTCCAGTGTTTGATGTCAGTGTCAATCAAGCCATCGACAACCCCTGAGTGTAGGATGAGTTTAACCAGGGCGTGTGATGGAGAAGAGTCCAGTGTTTGATGTCAGTGTCAATCAGCCATCGACAACCCTGAGTGTAGGATGAGTTTAAACAGGGCGTGTGATGAAGAGTCCAGTGTTTGATGTCAGTGTCAATCAGCCATCGACAACCCTGAGTGTAGGATGAGTTTAACCATGGCGTGTGATGGAAGAGTCCAGTGTTTGATGTCAGTGTCAATCAGCCATCGACAACCGTTGAGTGTAGGATGAGTTTACCAGGGCGTGTGATGAAGAGTCCAGTGTTTGATGCTCAGTGTCAATCAGCCATCGACAACCCTGAGTGTAGGATGAGTTTAACCAGGGCGTGTGATGGAAGAGTCCAGTGTTTGATGTCAGTGTCAATCAGCCATCGACAACCGTGAGTGTAGGATGAGTTTAACCAGGGCGTGTGATGGAAGAGTCCAGTGTTTGATGTCTAGTGTCAATCAGCCATCGACAACCCTGAGTGTAGGCTGAGTTTTCTAGCTCCACTGCCAATTGTATAAATTGTTAGCCTACTGGGGTATATATAAGATATCAGCAGACTTAGAGCGTTAGCATGCCACGGAGTTGAGTTGAGTTACACTAAGTACGACATCACTGCACTCAGGAACATTCCCACACGAGCTCGGTTCCCTCGTTCAACGCAAGCGAAGAGCCCATACTGCTAATCGTTCCAACTGCCATTGATTGAAAGTTTCCCATGGTCTCTTCCCTCTCAGTTTTGAGATGCTCCAGAACCCCTGCCGATTCCCCGCCATATCATCCTTTCCACATACGGGTTCTTAATCTATTCCCGCGCTTTCTCCCCTGGCCCGACTGGCGTTCGACCACCTCTCCCTATTCATAGGTAATCTACCACCGATCTTCCAATGTTTAGTAAAGGAGACCTTGGCATAGGTAATCTACCACCGATCTTCCAATGTTTAGTAAGGAGACCTTGGCATATGACACCACAACCTCAAGTCTGAGAATGGAGGTGGAGGCGGTCACTGCAACTTTCCGCTGGTTATAGAACTAATTGTATACGCATGTTATGATTGTTACTGATTCACAAAGCTTGCTGGCAAAGGTGAAGACTGGCATGCTGTCGTGCAGAATGGCATGCAGTCGATTCAGAGGTTGCTAGTTGTGAGCATTCGTTGGATCTTTTCTCCAGGACATTCTGTTGTGGTTGGAAATGACCAGGCAAACAGAATGGCTGGTGCCGCATCCTTAAAAGGTGATTTGATGCATGATAAGGCAGATGTGGTGAAGACCCTCTGGGAGCATGTAGGTAACGCAGAAGAACAGATAGACTATCATTGTCTAGAGAGAATGCAGTGGCATGGGGTGTGCGTCATAGGATCTGGTCGACAGTCGTCATTCAGAGGTAAGAAATCGGACATATAATCAGGGTGCAACGGGCACCCTTAGTATTTCAACTCTTTGCTGGGTGTTGAAGATGAGGAATGAGGAGCTTATGGGAATGTCGCGAGTGCAGAGATGTCGGTTCTTGACACAATTCAACTCAACTCAACTATAACACCGAGAGGTGCATTCCCTGCCAGGCTATTAGTCTGCTCATTCCCCCGTACTCCAGCATGACCAGAGGCAGAACATCCATACAATTCTAACAATCTGTGACCTCTGAAGCGAGGCAAGTCATTCTACACTTCCTTTCTACAATATTCCTTTCTCCTACTAAGCATACTTTCTTGAGTCCGTAATGATGAATACAATGTGTGTTGCAGCGGTCTCCACCAACCATCGGAAGGCTACTGTTACTGCTTCAACCTCCTTTCTCATGCTGAAGGTCGTAGTATCATATGCCAGACTCCTTTTTCAAGCACCGTCCATTAGCCTTTGCAATGAAACCCCCGGTCACTACGTTTGTTTCTAACGCATATAATTGGTGTGTCCTTTTTGCACCCCAAGATCACCCGTATGGCCGCATTCTGTATGCGCTCCAACCATTCAAACTGGCTTTTTGATACTGTCAGCAGCCTTAAACCATACTCTATGACTGAAATTATTAACTGCTGAAAGAGCCTGGAAAGCATCCTCTACTCTATCCCAGTTGATACCATTGCCTTCGCAAGTCCATTTCTAGCCTTCACCAACAAATCCCCCCAAATGATCCTTTAAAGACATACGTATGTCGAAGATGATTCCCATGTACTTCAATTTACTCTCTCGCTACTGAAAAAAACGCCCATTCCTTATATAATACATGGACGTCTGCCTTCACAATCCGGTTATCCATGGAATACCACGGAACCGACGCCTTGCCTGGATTTATTACGGCCCCTAAGTCCATGCATCACTCCACCACCCTGTTTACTGCAAACTGTAAGACTTCAGCCATTCTTTCCCTTTCTCTTCCCTGTTTGTACACCAGCATATCACCTGCGAATGTCAAGATTCTACCAATTCCTTGTGCCTCAATTGCTGCGACTTTGCTGGTGTATACATTAAGGAGCACTGGGGACATGACAGATCCCTGTGGCAGCCCAGGTGTAATAGTACAGGGGTCAGAAGTCCACGAACCCATCCGAAGTGCAATTTTACGCTCATAAAATACTGCCGCAATGCATTTAACAATTCAAGAATGTGTGTGATATAGTGAGGATATTCGAGTATTCAGCTTACATTCAAAGGTACATGAAACTTACCCACACACACACACACACGCATCCAGGTACTTAGAATCAACCATGTGGGACATATCATCAGCCGCCCAGAATCGAACTCACTAGCATTATACTACATTGCAGTCGGAGACCATGAAACATAAAGTTATATCTTTGTGTATGAGACAGGAGATAAAAGACACATTCAACATAGAAATAACAAATTCGATAAGTTGTCTGATCTAGAGAGAAGAGATATGATAAATTGTCTGATGTAGAAATTCTACTTCAAGATGTTAATGATGAATGGGAAATGTTGAACTTCGTTAGACAGGCTGCAAAAACAACTATCCAAACATTCAACATGAAGGGTCAAAGGCATTATATGACAAAACATATCTTCTACATAACATAATTACTGTGGAGATGCTTGCTTGCTTGTGTTCATTGGCTTGAGCTCCAACGCGAAGTCCTGTATGTCGGATGAAGGCATCCTGTTGTCCAACATCAGTGTGATGTCATACAGGACCTGAGGTTTGCGTGAGTATCCGTTGTCCCATGTCTGGCTTATTGGTGTGCAGACTGGTGGTTCCTCGCCATACAGGCAGACACTCTCCGACTTCGGAGGAATCGGCGATCCTATTGACTTTCAGCCAGGACCCGAAGGGACCTGTTGCCCAGGACGCTCGGCGAGGACGCGTCAATAGGTCTTGGCCAGTATATAACCCGGACCCTGGTGCCTTGGAAACACCTCTGCGTCCCATTACTGGAGATGATTGTAAGCATGTGTATATTGAACAGTCTACATAATATCAATACTGAAAATGATACTAAGCAAAGTTAAGGTGAACAGTGTATATAAAATAAGTCCTGGAGGTGATACTAGCAGATTTAAGGTGGACAGTCTAACCTGAAGCCGAAGAAATGACAACCGGGCTCCCATAACATCTTTCTGATCTGCCACCGAAGACAGGTATGCTTGCACTGATCTGGAAGGCACATTGTCTAAGCAGAAAAAGAAATAATCACGAGTGAAATACAGGGTGTTTGTAAAGCCTCACTACACTTTGTATGTAGAACACAAATGAAAAATGAAGTACGTGACGTCATTACAAAATATGCTCCACAGTTAATCGTGATGCAATATGCAGCGAATGGTTGTTGTCCGCTGGAGTAATTCTTTGCACTCCACACAGAACGGTGTTATCTACGGAGGAAAGAATTTTTCAAATTTGTTCTACATTCAAAATATTTACAAATACTCGGTACATCTTCAATGTGTCTAGCGTTGTTAGATAAGTACCCGGCGCTGGGGCTTAGTGAATAGTGAGAAGTGTAGTTTCATAATTACCCTACATACCGAGTCTAGAGTTTAAACCAGCCGCCTCCGATTTAGAAACAGACCGCTTTGCATTGACTTCGATAGTACGAGTCGTCGGCTGTTAGAAAGCCATGGCAAACTACTGAAACAACATTTCCTAGTAAATCACAGTCAATAAATGCCTGGCTTGCAATGTCCTGCAAAGGAGATGCAACTAATTTTACTTTTCTGTATTAGAGAAGTGTCCGGCCCATAGAGGTTCACTATGGAGCTAAACAAGAGGTATATCCTTTACAGGACATTGCAGTCAACTCCAGCAGTTTTTGGTTGTGATGTCTTGTCACGATTATGATCAGTAGTTTCCCATTTCTTTCTGAACGCCTGGCACACATGTCATTGTATCAAAACCAACACAAGGCGGCCTGCTACCAAATCACACGCAGCTGTGTTTCGAACACAGTAGGCGGTATTGCGAATTGCGTCTCCTAAGACCTTTGCCACAGATGGAGATAAAATGATTCCTCAAAGTCAACTGTCATTTACTGTCATTTACTGCCAATATAGTACCTTGCGGTGTATGGCAGAGGGGTCTTTGAGCCTGAGGAATTAACGCCGCCTGGCTAGTGCAGTCGCCGCGAACTGTGCAGGTTAGGATTTTCTTTTTCAAGCTAATTACTTCTTATCTTGAATAACGAAGGTACAAACAATAGATTGCACAATTTATTGCCGCACATTTCTCTGCATCTCGTCAGGTACATACTGCAGAAATCGCACAACATAAAGTAAAATAACTAGATAACTCCTTCAAGCTGAACTATACACATGTTCGCACAGTAATGTCAACTGTGTACCACGGCAATTTTAAACTTACTATCATGTCTTTCTGTTTGCACAAAACTGGTCTATGTAGATTAATCATGGTGGCTTCTGCAAACTTTAACAAGCGACTATTTTGAGTATTAAACACCATTTAGCTGCTTCGTCTGATCTGGCATTGACTAATGTGACTCTCAAATCGTCTCTGACATTTCATATATCTAAGAAAGTTAATGTTGCTCATATTATAATTGGAGATTTTCTGCGGTGAAGTGGATACGCTGCCTGTCGAAGGCTCTCCGAAGGTCGCGGGTTCGTTTCCGGGCTACGTCGTTCTGTTCACGAGTGCACTTTTCTCGGAGACTCCTGGGTGTCGTTGCTGGAGCTACGGAGTTCGTGCTTTGTGCGACTTTTGACAGGCCGCCCAGCGGAAAGAGAGCGAGCCATATGGGATAGAACTCGGTGCAATGAAGTCGATCTTCTTGCCTTTTAAACGGTTTTATGTTATATCTGTTGCCGAGCCGTTTACACTGCCCACATACATCTGTAGCATACAGGGGAAGTCAGTAAGTAAGTCACAAATGGCTGTAGAAAAATAACTAACCAGATAACAATTTGAAACCAGTTTATTTTTATACATACATTGTCCCTTTATTACTCAACCATAATTTCCATCACCTTTGATGCACATTATCCCATCGTTTTATTAGTCCTCCCAAACGGCTGCATAGAACTGCGTGCTCTGTTTTCTAAAACCACGTCTTCACTTCACATTCACTTCAGCGTCATTCGCGAAATGTCTTCCGCCAAGGTGGAGTGTTCGTGGACTTAACCCATAGCGATTTCCAGTAAAGCGGAGCATAGTTGGTAGAAAAAAGTTACGAGGGCCAAGTCATAAGTAAGTCACACAGTTCTGTATGATTGGCAGGTAATTGAAAACAGATCACGCAGAATTTATGCTGCCGGTTTGGGAGGACTGATAAAAACGATGGGATAAGTGCATCAATGTTGGTGAAATTATGTTTAGAAATAAAAGGACAATGTATGTATACAAATAAACTGGTTTCAAGTTGTTATCATAGGTAGTTATTTTTTACAGCCATTTGTGACTTACTTATTAACTTACCCTTCGTATAATTACAGAGCACATGGATACAACACTCTGTGAAATTAATGTTATTGCTATTTTTAGTGTAACTCGGCTTGAACACATTTCACAGAACACCACAGGCAAACATCAGACAATGTGAAATTAATGTTATTGATTTCTTATAGTGTAACACAGCTTGAACATATTTATTAACAGAACACCACATGCAAACATCAGACAATGTGATATTAATGTTATTGATATCTGATAATGTAACACAGCTTGAACATATTTCATAGAACACCACAGGCAAACACCAGACAATGTGAAATTAATGTTATTGATTTCTTTTAGTGTAACATAGCTTGAACACATTTCACAGAACACCACAGACAAACATAAGACAATGTGAAATTAATGTTATTGATATCTGATAGTGTAACACAGCTTGAGCACATTTCACATCACCGCTACTTGTCTAAGTGTGGTTAGTACTCCGGATGGTTCATTGATATCTTTTAATGAATCTACAAGTATAACGCTTGTAGGACAGGTCAACGTGGTTGAGAGGTTTAACTCGATTCTTTTCTGACGAAGCCGTGTTTAGTTCCTTCCACACACTGGCCTGTTGAACACTTAAATATGACTTCTGGTCCTTGACTTTGGGATGTAAATTATAATACTTCAGAAGTCGGAGAGTGTCTGCCGGATGGCGAGGCGCATGTATTAGGGACAGTTAGTCTTCATGGGACACTCTTGGGCAAGGTGGACTACCCGTTTATCCCCGCGATCAGAGTCAAGTGAAACCATGGGTGCAGGTGGTGAATGAAGTTGAAGAGCAGCCGACAGACAGTTGTAGGTTATCGTCTCCAACTTTACGACGGTAGGCAGATGATCTAATTTGGGAGAAAATGGCTACGATCATAGATCAGTAAGGTCACTGCTATGAAGGAAAGCAATGGCGAACTACCTTCTTTATAGATGCCAAGAAAGCCATATTTTGTATTATGAGTAGACCAGCTGAGAAACATCTAATGGCAGTGGAAATGTGGTTTCTGGGGAAAATACAAACTATACCATGAATAGACAGAAAAACCAATGAGCGAGTCCTACAACAGACAAATGAAAACCAAAACCTTTGATGACTTGATGAAGAAAATGAAAAGCTGAATATCTGTTGCTCTTCAGAAACTAAAACAACTGATTAATTTGTGGAGTGGAACAGATAGAACTAAAAATATTAGATGTTTTAAGAACATGCATCTGCACCATTGCAACATATACAAACTGACAAATTAGACGTAGACAATCAAATCTTTTTGGCCACGTTATGAAACGAAATAAACTAGAGAACTTGGTGACAACTGGCAAGATTGAGGGGAAAAGAATAAGGAGAAGACAGAGGCTTGGCCAAGTGGCATGGTCGGGACAAGAACACAGAGTTCACATAGATCACCACGACTCTGGTGATCGTGTAAGATAGCGAAACATGACGGCCCACGCCTACCGGCCTGGCAAATGATGATGTTGAAACCTCACGTAATATCAGTCTAGTGCACGCACTAGTAGTAGTAGTAGTAGTAGTAGTAGTAGTAGTAGTAGTAGTAGTAGTAGTAGTAATAGTAGTAGTAGTAGTAGTAGTAGTAGTAGTAGTAGTAGTAGTAATAGTAGTAGTAGTAGTAGTAGTAGTAGTTAGTAGTAGTAGTAGTAGTAGTAGTAGTAGTAGTAGTAGTAGCGGTGGTGGTGGTGATGGTGAGGTGGGGGTGGGTGATGGTTGATTTGGGGGTGGGGTGGGGCTGGTGATGGTAGTGGTGGTGGTAGTGGTGGTAGTAGTAGTCGTAGTAGTAGTAGTAGTAATAGTAGTAGTAGTAGTATTAGTAGTAGTAGTAGTAGTTGTTGTAGTAGTTGTTGTAGTAAGTAGTAGTACTAGTAGTAGTAGTAGTAGTAGTAGTAGTAGTAGTTAGTAGTAGTAGTAGTAGTAGTAGTAGTAGTAGTAGTAGTAGTAGTAGTAGTAGTAGAAGTAGTAGTAGTAGTAGAAGTAGTAGTAGTAGTAGTAGCGGTGGTGGTGGTGATGGTGAGGTGGGGGTGGGGTGGGGCTGGTGATGGTAGTGGTAGTAGTAGAAGTAGTAATAGTAGTAGTAGTAGTAGTAGTTGTTGTTGTTGTTGTTGTAGTAGTAGTAGTAGTTGTAGTAGTAGTAGTAGTAGTAGTAGTAGTAGTAGTAGTAGTAGTAGTAGTAGTAGTAGTAGTAGTAGTAGTAGTAGTAATGGTAGTAGAAGTAGTAGTAGTAGTAGTAGAAGTAGTGGTAGTAGTAGTAGTAGTAGTAGTAGTAGTAGTAGTAGTAGTAGTAGTAGTAGTAGTAGTAGTAGTAGTAGTAGTAGTAGTAGTAGTAGTAGTAGTATGTAGTAGTGGTAGTAGTGGTAGTAGTAGTAGTAGCAGCAGCAGCAGCAGCAGCAGTAGTAGTAGTAGTAGTAGTAGTAGTAGTAGTAGTAGTAGTAGTAGTAGTAATAGTAGTAGTAGTAGTAGGAGTAGTAGTATTAATAGGATTAGTAGTAGTTCTGTGTCAAAGGGGTTATGGGCGCAGTTCGTAAACTCACATACCGCATCTCCACTGACATCAGTGCCTTCACCATTTCACAACGCACTCTGCGGCGTGTGTATTTAGAACAGAGGAGCAGGCATGTGGTTGTTACATGAACTCGTTTAAACACACACACGTATTACTGTAAAATGACATCTTGTTAGGAAAGAACGATTTCAAGTCAAGTCTGCGTGGGACCGAAAGAGTGAAGGGAGTTTACCCAGCTGATGCCTGATGTTCTTATATCTAGTCTGTGACTCTGTGACTGTAAAAATGAACACAGTTTACTCAACTGACCTAATGTTTCTATACTCAGCATATGATTGAAAGAGTGAAAACAACTTACCCAGCTGAGACCTGAATTTCTCGTATGTGAAATAATTAGAGGTCAACTTACCCAACACAGACCTAATCTTCTCATATTCAGCAGCAAAGTGTTTGATACAGTAGTAAATTCCGTTTGGGTGGCTTAAATTTTCCCGCTTGTCTGCATTGTGCCGACGATCTTCAGCTTTCAACATACGGTTCTTGTAGAACCTGAAGACAGATCCGCCGTTTATGACAGTTAGTGGAAACGTTGAAGTCTCACAGATTATTATCGTATAATCATAAGGCAGAAATAAGCGATGGCGTAGTGGCTTGACGTTCACCTTCTGATCCGAAGGTCAGGGGTTTCGATCAGAATCGGGTTGATAATAAATTGTTTATGGGTCTTATCGTCGATCCAGGGTAATTGGGAAGTCAATGCGACTTAAATGGCCGACGATCGACGCTCAGAGGAAGGCGAGACGGACATATAATCAGATTGCTACTGGAACTATTAGTGTTGGAACTCTTCGCTGGCTGCTGAGGATGGGGACGGAGCTCTTATGGGAATGTCCCGAATGCTGTGATGTCGGTTCCTAAATCAGTCATCAATCATCAAATGATGACAAACATTTCACCTACATTGTACCGATTAGCCTAAAAAATCTGGTTCGTGCTTTATGCGAACACTTTCGGCGGGTCGCCTGCGGCAAAAGACCGGAGCCATGTGAGAAAAACCCGGCCAATGAGGTCTTTCTGGTGACTGCCGAGTCCATCGACGATGAACTGTGGTTTTCGGTGGATTAATTTGTGTTGGCATTCTGGCGGCGGCATTATGCACAGTGTACCTGTGCGGGCTGTTGAATTGCTAGAGACTCCTGTCTTTTCCATTTTTCACATTTGACAGCGGGGAGCATTTTGTGTGATATTCACTGGCACAGGAATGGAGCCTAATGGGGACGACCCGTTTGCCGTGAAGTTGGAACCTCGACTAACTAACTAACTAAAAAATATGCGTCTAACACCATTTGCTCAAATCGCATTTATATATATAAATTATTTATCCGTCATATTCAAATTTCATTATTTTGTCTTTCGAGATTTTTTTTCAGTTTGCCTTGACATATTTCTGCCAGATTTTCAACATCTTTTCGTTTACTTTCCTGGCAAGACACAGACTGCACGTTCTGGATAAAGTTAATGAGTTTTTAACAAATATATTAAAAGACATAATATCAGTTTGGTTTGGCCATCTCGTTAGAATACAACCCCATCAACTACCAGCACTGGGGCTACATCGAAGTGGATTTGATACGAGAGCAAGAAGGCACATGAGAAGAACATGGATATGAGATATAAAAACATTGTACAAGTATACGGAATTACCAGTCTTGTCCATGGGACATATTTTTCTGTCCCATCCCATCCCATCCTATGGTAATTGATGCCTGTCCCATCCCATCCCACCCCATGGGACCTTTCCCATGGATTCCCATGGGGATAACATTCTCATTGGCCAAGCCTAACAGGCATTGTCCATGGGACATATTTTTTCTGTCCCATCCCATCCCATGGTCAGTTATGCCTGTCCCATACCATCAATCCCATGGGACCTTTTCCCATGGGAATAACATTCCCATGGCCAAGCCGGGGAATTACATCTACTGCCACCCATCTGGCGTTGGAATGTCAACTATTCCTCCTCACGCCACTTTACGATAAAAGTGGAAGGTAATGATGCTGATTTAACAAACACTTAGTTGTGTAAAGTTTGAAGATGATTGTCCAGACGTAGAAATATATACGCTTTCATTAATATATTACTTAAAGATCCACTTTATAGTTATTTGGGGGAACCACGGTAGAGTAGTAGCTAGACTCACACCTGCCTGCTCTGTGGGCATGGATTGGAGTCCGTATCGAGACGGATCTATTTTACTAAAACCTGGGCTTGCAGGGCTACCCATCCTCCTTGGAGCGTTAAGGCGGCAGGCGTAATGAATTCTGGACCATGTCACACACCGAGCGCTGATTGGTATATCACAATATGTGGCTAGCACCATATACCCAATACATCTTAACGGATAATGTAAGAGGATCCATTACTTTATTTAACTGATTCACTGTCGAAAGGAAATATATCGCCAATTGTATCTCTATTTGGACAGAAGGACGATATATCGCCAACTACGTTCTTCTTGGGTGTATCGGAAGCGGGACCCTTTGCTTATGACCGAGAAGTTTTCCGGAAGGTTGTTTATGGGAGCGAGGTTCTTCAAAGGACATGCTACTGAATGAATGAATGAATGAATGAATGAATGAATGAATGAATGAATGGAATGAAACGAGGGTCTTCGAGTTATTTCTGTTTGTTTCGTGGTATCTTCGACAATTTCGATACTCAGTGAATGGAATTTACATTGTAATTCATGTCCATTTGATTTGTACCATGTTTGTTCCAAACCTGCTTTTTGTTTAGTACTGAAGCAGTGAAATAATTGACTGTCTGGCGCTTTATTCTCTGACAGACGATAGTTTGCTACACGTCCTTTAGAAAAGGCATAAGGTCAGGGACAGAGTCATACCACTCCATAGCACAAAGCCTGGGTTGAAATGTAGAGACCATGTGTTGCCAATGCACGTAAATAATAATATATTGGCAAAATATAATATTTCAAGCCTATTTGTTATCATATTCAAATACTGCTAAGGCAAATGTGACAGGTCAGAAAGGGATAAAGTGGGCACACATTATTTAGCTGTTTTAAAACCGATCCTCAATCCAATAAAGGTTGATAACTGCTTCAAACTGCAAGTGATATAGTTAATTTATTCGAAAACAAAAAACAGTAGTCCTTTAATGAACATTATGTACACAGATGGTGAAACGTGGCAGCTGTAAAATAACGGTGTGTGCTGAAGTAGTTGACCGTCTGATGTAGTGTCCGGTATAGCAGCCAGACATGTTCATCGACTTAACGTAAATTATTTTAAACACAAACACACAAAACAAATATATTGCACGATTTATTGACAGGCATATTCGCTGCATCTCGTCAGGTGCATACTGCAGTGTTATATATCATATGGAGTGAATACTTGAATAATAAAATGGAAAACTTAAAACACTTAGTCACAGGTATTGTTCCAATGTGGAACATCTGTTATCCCCACGGTCATTTAATCGTCTTAGGTTTCTGGTTGTAGGTCAAATTATATCAGCTCACAGGGATCAGAAATAACTGTTAATGAAATCTTCCCGATGTGAGGAATTCTTTAACCAATTCAGTGCAAAATTTGTCCTTCCATTTAAACAGAAGGACGATATATCGTCATACTACAGCCATCGTGTTATCTTATATATAAAAGGCAATGTGTGTGGATGTGTATGTCTGTATGTATGTCCTTTATGCGTTCGCGAACGGTCCATCCGATTGAGATGAAATTTTCTACACGTCTTCCTCTCATTCCAGCGCTGCCAACTGTCATATTTTTTGTTCTTCTTCCTCCTCCTCCCTCCTCCCCCTCCCTAAATACGTACGTAAATATATGATGATGATGATGAAAGAATCCCCGAACCAAAACGCTTGAAAAGCGAAGAAAATGACGTGACTACACAGAATCGTCACACGGCAATCATCATCATCATCAAGTGCCGTGCCGGCTGGCGTAGGCGTTCATGGCTCTCCGTAGATCTCGGTCTTTGGTTTCTGGATCAACTCTGCTGCTGATATTCCTCCATGCCACGGCATATCAATACAATTCATCTTTTTATGTGTACGGAAGTTATCTACAGTCATGTAAAAGGGAAGAACAATCAATGGAAGGACCGAATCACAGAATCTAGACGAGTATGAATTCGGAATGGCGAACTCCCTCTTCCTCTCTTCTCCTCCTCCCTCCTCCTCCCTCTACCTCCTCCTCCTCTCTCCCTCCTCCTCCTCTCCCTCCTCCCTACTCCTCCTCTTCCTCTCCCTTCCTCTCCATCCTCCTCCCTCCTACTCCGCTTCCTCCTCCTCCTCCTCCTCCTCCTCCCTCCTCCTCCTCCTCCTCCCTCCTCCATCCTTCTCCTCCTCCTCTCTCCTCTCCCCCTCCTCAATTCTACCCTCTTCCTCTATCCTCCTCCCTCCTCTTCCTCTCCCTCCTCCATCCTTCCTCCTTCCCCCTTCTTCCTCCTCCCCCTTCTTCCTCCTCCCTCTTCTCCTCCCTTTTCCTCCCTCATCCTCCTCCCTCTACCTAATCCCTCCTCCTCCTTCCTCCACATCCCTCCTCCTCCTCCCCCTTCTTCCTCCTCCCTCTCCCTCCTCCTCCTCCCCTTCTCATCCTCCCCTCCTCCTTTCCTCCCTCCTCCTCCTCCCTCTACCTCCTCCCTCCTCCTCTCTCCACCTTCTCCTCCCATCCCTCCTCCTCACTCTTACTCCTCCTCCTTCCTCATCATTCCTCCTTCTCCTCCTCCTTCTCCTCCCTCCTCCTTCTCCCTCCTCCTTCTACCTCTTCCTCCCTCCACCTCCTCCCTCCTCCTCCTCTCTCCTCCTCCTCCCTCCTTCTCCCTCCTCCTCCCTCCTTCTCCCTCTCCCTCCTCCCTCCTCCTGCTCCCCCTCCTCCTCCTGCGTTCTCCTCCTCCCTCCTCCTCCCCTCCTCCTCCTTCTCCCTCCTCCCTCTTCCTCCTCCCTCTTCCTCCTCCCCCTCCTCCTTCTCCCTCCTCCTTCTCCCTCCTCCTCTCTCCTACTCCTTCTCCCTCCTCCTCTTTCCTCCTCCTCCCTCTTCCTCCTTCCTCCTCCTTCCTCCTCCCTCCTCCTCCTTCTCCTCTTTCCCCCCTCCTCCTAATCCCTCCTCCTCCCTCCTATTCCTCCCTACTCCTCCCTCCTCTTCCTCTCTCTGCCTATCTCTTCCTCCTCCCTCCTCCTCCCTCTTCCTTCTACCTCCTCCTCCTCTCTCCTCCTCTATCCTCCTCCCTCCTCCCAATTCCTCCCTTCTCCTCCTTCCTCCACATCCCTCCTCCTTCCTCTTCCTCCACATCCCTCCTCCTCCCTCTTCCTCCTCCTCCTTCTCCACCTCCTCCCTCCTCCCTCCTCCTCCTCCCTCCTCCTCCCTCTCCCTCCTCCTCTTCCTCCTGCGTTCTCCTCCTCCCTCCTTCTCCTCTCTCCTCCTCCCTCCTCCTCCCTCTCCCTCCTCCTCCTCCTCCTGCGTTCTCCTCCTCCCTCCTCTTCTCCCTTCTTCTCCCTCTTCCTCCTCCCTCCTCCTCCCTCTCCTCCCTCTCCCTTCTCCTCCCTCCTCCTTCTCCCTCCTCCTGATACCTCCTCCTCTCTCCTCCTCCTCCTATCTCCTCCTCCTCCCTCCTCCTTCCTCCTCCTCCCTCTTCCTCCTCCTCCCTCCTCCTCCTTCTCCTCTTTCTCCCCTCCTCCTAATCCCTCGTCCTCCCTCCTATTCCTCCCTACTCCTCCTCCTCCCTCCTCCTCCCTCCTCCTCCTCCCTCCGCCTATCTCTTCCTTCTCCCACTCCCTCCTACCTCCTCCCTCCTCCTCCTCCTCTCTCCTCCTCCCTCCTCCCTTTTCCTCCCTTCTCGTCCTCCCTCCTCCCTCCTCCTCCCTCCTCCTCCTTCCTCCACATCCCTCTTCCTCCTCCTCCCTCCTCATCATTCTTCTCCCTCCTCCGTCTACCTCTTCCTCCCTCCTCCTTCCTCCTCCTCCCTCTCCCTCCTCCCACCTCCTCCTCCTCCTCCTGCGTTCTCATCCTCCCTCCTTCTCCCTCCTCCTTCTCCCTCCTCCTCCCTCTTCCTCCTCCCTCCTCCTCCCCCTCCTCCCTCTTCCTCCTCCTCCTTCTCCCTCCTCCTCCCTCCTTCTCCTCTCTACTCCTCCTCCTCTCTCCTCCTCCTCTCTCTCCTCCTCACTCTTCCTCCTCCTTCCTCCTCCCTCCTCCTCCCTCCTCCACCCTCTTCCTCCTCCTTCCTCCTACTCCTCCTTTTTCTTCTTCTTCTGCTGCTGCTGCCACTGCTCCATTTACCCAAGTTAATTGTTGGGGGAATATGTAAAGATCTTTCAAGTGCTCTTTCTAATGCTTTTTGTAAGTTGGTCTTCGCTTATCTAAGGTTGTTCTAACCACAACCAATAAATGAGTAGACAGACAGACAGACAGACAGACAGACAGACAGACAGGAAGAAGGGACAGGACAGAACAGACAGACAGACAGACAGACAGAAGACAGACAGACGACAGACAGACAGAAGACAGATCAGTCGGGGAACGGGAACTTATATGAATTAAATGAGATGCTCCCCATAGGGGCTGGGCGAAGCCGGGCCGGGTCAGACAGACAGACAGACAGACAGACAGATAGACAGACAGACAGATAGATAGTCTGGGAACGGGAACGGGAGCTTATATGACTACTTATATGAATTAAATAAGATGCTCCAAACCAGGAGCCAGGCGATGCCGGGCAGGGTCAGACAGACAGACAGATAGAACAGACAGGACAGACAGACAGACAGACAGACAGACAGACAGAAGACAGACAGACAGACAGACAGACAGACAGACAAATAGACAGACAGACAGACAAACAGACAGACAGACAGACAGACAGACAGACGACAGACAGACAGACAGACAGACAGACAGACAGACAGACAGGAACGGGAGCTTATATGACTACTTATATGAATTAAATGAGATGCTCCCCACCAGGGTCTGGGCGAAGCCGGGCCGGGTCAGCTAGTATCTTTTATATAATGGTATTTCCCGCAATTTCAATGCTACCTGAACGGAAATTCACGTTATAATATTTGTTCACGTGATTGTCTACCATGTTTTCTCCAAACCTTTTTTTCCCCCGCATATCCTTTACAGGACATTGCAGTCAATACCAGCATTTCTCAGCTGCTGTTGATGTCTTGGCAAGATTTCGCTCAATAGTTTGCCATTGATTTCAGAGCGTACGGCTCACATACCCCCGTAAGTAACTAACCCGACGCGATCCGCTACCTGATCTCACGCAGCTGCGTTACCCAGGTGGATATAGAGATTACGGAGAAAGTAGTTAACCACTTCGCAAAGGAGACCGGCTTCTGCAAACTTACTTTCTGTTTGATACTGAATTAGTTAAGAAACTGTAATCTACACATCAAACTACCGAGGGTAATCTTGCCAAGAAATCGACAATCAGCTGAAAGATGTTGATGTTGACAGCGATGTCATGTCAAGGATATGCGAACCAAACAAACAAACAAAAAATACATATCTACACATCTGCCATACGAGTTTATATTTCAGCTTCAGTAATCCATCCAGTCACTTCACAGATGATTGAGGAAGGTAAGGTGTCGTGACTGGAAAACTATATTTTTTATGTTTATGAATGTGACAACTTACTGTGAGAATAACAACGCCGCCGTTTCGTTCCCCGTTTCTGCAACAGCTTCGTGTAATTTACTCAAAATATGCTGCTCTTGTAAAACCATATCCTCGATTTTCTTGGATGATGTGTACACTTCAGTTAACGAGATTTCAAACATCGTAGTCGCCAACGCCAGGACAATTACATAACAAGCCAGCTTTCTTTGATGCATTCTGGCTCTTTATTGGTGCGTTGTTTTTGTTTTTGGAAATTCTGAAAAACGAAGCGTATTTTATCAATGCTTATGACAATGATTGCTGATAACCATCTGTTAGATTGTATGTAAAGCTGTTTTAAGCGTTAGCAAAATGTTTGGGTCACTTGCACTTCTTGTCTAGCTGGCTAGTCCTAGGTGAACATGTCACTTTTCCTATTGTTCACCTGCCGTTACGAGAAAGTGTAGGAAGCAGGAGCCTAAGCTTACAAGGCAAGATGTGTTGAGTTCGTCACGCCGTGTCCGTGGTTGTTCAGTGTTAGTGCTAGTTTCAAGTTTTTTATGCTTTCAACGCCAGCATTTATAGCAAGCAATTTTATGTTCAATTTTATTTCATTGCTTTCTGAACGGCCTCACATTATCGAAATTAACACAAAGCTATTTCACCTCATCTCATCTTGTTCCTCTTGTACCTTGCGGTGTCGAAGTCACACCGATTATGCTTCTGAATTATCTTTTGAGAGCAGTATGAAAATCCCCTGCCGGCTTGCTAGGCCAGTAGCTAGTAGCAGGTTGTTGTTTTTTTCTATTTACAGGACATCGCTGTCAACACCAGCACTGCTGTTGTTCATGTCTTGGCAAGTTTGACGTTCAATAGTTTGCCATTGATTTCTGAACGACCGGCTCCCATACCAACACGTTATAACACAATACGACACGGCCTGTTGCCAGATCGGTCACAGCTGCGTTTCGAAAGCCTGGTAAGCAGCCCACGAACCCCATTAGCAAGCCTTTGGCTACGGAGAAAAAAAATCTTACCAAGGAGAGTCCGTCCCTCCTGGCGAGCCACAAAGCGATATGTTTCCAAATATCCTAAAATTTGTTATTCTCACTGCTCCAACAAGGAGCTAGTTATTATAGCGCATTCTCTTTACCTTGAAACCGTCAATGGCCAGCTTGACCAGATTTCACTCTCAGCTTGTGTGGTCAAGCTATCGTAAGTCCGGCCAGGATCCCCCAACAGAGTACGAATGGCTTTGATTATACCAACCTTTCCATGCCTCTTCCGGTTTTTATGAATTCATTATTTGCCAGCAAGTTAGCGTGTTCATAATTATTTTTTTTTGCCTTCGGCATGTTCAGTTGCGTGCATCCAGGTGAGTGATGATTCTGATTGCTGGCTATTAATTAGGAGCGGAGACTGCCGATTGGGATTAAGCGTTGACCATGGCAACCATTTGAATTTCTATTCAACTGTATGATCAATTACTTCAAGAACATTTCGACTTTCGACTTTCAACTGCAATTTGACACCAGTGTCAAAGTCCTATATTATATATACCGACGATAGTCTAGAATAGGACAGGCAGAATTAAACAAAGCATTAATGTATACCAACGATAGTCTAGAATAGGACAGGCAGAATTAAACAAAGCATGTAATGTATACCGACGATAGTCTAGAATAGGACAGGCAAAATTAAACAAAGCATGTAATGTATACCGACGATAGTCTAGAATAGGACAGGCAGAATTAAACAAAGCATGTAATGTATACCAACGATAGTCTAGAATAGGACAGGCAGAATTAAACAAAGCATGTAATGTATACCAACGATAGTCTAGAATAGGACAGGCAGAATTAAACAAAGCATGTAATGTATACCGACGATAGTCTAGAATAGGACAGGCAGAATTAAACAAAGCATGTAATGTATACCGACGACAGTCTAGAATAGGACAGGCAGAATTAAACAAAGCATGTAATGTATACCAACGATAGTCTAGAATAGGACAGGCAGAATTAAACAAAGCATGTAATGTATACCAACGATAGTCTAGAATAGGACAGGCAGAATTAAACAAAGCATGTAATGTATACCAACGATAGTCTAGAATAGTACAAGCAGAATTAAACAAAGCATGTAATGTATACCAACGATAGTCTAGAATAGGACAGGCAGAATTAAACAAAGCATGTAATGTATACCAACGATAGTCTAGAATAGGACAGGCAGAGGTAATAGAGCCTATAATACAGACTGACGACATCTCAGAGTAAGACAGACCGACGTGACCGAGTTCAAGGACACAGACTGGTGTTCATTCATCCATCCATCATGTGCCATGCCGATAAGCGTGGGCAGTCATGTTTCGCCATCTCACTCGATCACCAGAGTCGTGAATTAGCTCCGTGTTATTGCCTCGACCATGCCACGTGGCCAAGCCATCCAGGTATTTACTTCTCTGTCTTCTCCTTGGTCTCTTCCCTTCAATCTTGCCAGTTGTCACCAAGTTCTCCAATTCATTTCTTCTCATAACATGCTCGAAATATTGTCATGGCAAACAACAACTCATGACAAGACGAGATGTGTGGGTGAACATATCTCTTGCTAGAGACCCGTGGACAGGGGAAATAGGGGAGCGAAAAAGGACAGAAAGTCGGGAGACTGTGTTCGTCATCAGACAGAGGAGTGCGTGTTTTAGGACGATTTGACTGAGAGAGATAGGAATGTGAGATTGTGAATGCACGATAGCGACCTAACTGTATGTGCGGATAAGAGTTAACTTAATTTATTGATTGACCATAAATCAGGTCGTTAATGTTGACTGTAATATCGTATGTTGACGGCAGGAGATTTGAGTGCGAGTATTTGGCTAACTCCGCGCATTAACTGGGTTTATTGTAAATACAGTATTTTGACAGTAAGAAAGTTGAGTACGAGTATTTGGCTAACCCCGCGCATTAACTGGGTTTATTGTAAATACAGTATTTTGACAGTAAGAAAGTTGAGTGCGAGTATTTGGCTAATCCCGCCTATGTACGAGGCGAGTCAATAAGTAAGTCACACAGTTCTGTGGGATGGTAGGTAAATGTAGTTGGTGTTTTCTACAGGTGTCATTAGGTGACAGCAACATCAAACTTTATATTCCCGTTTGTCAGGTGGCGCTAGGTGTTTCATGCGCATGCGCAGCGCATAAACAAAATGGCGACTGTACTTACGGAGTGTACAACCAAAGAGCAACGTGCTGTTGTGCGTTTTTTGTGGGGCAAAAGGACTGCCTGCAAAGGACATTCATAAGGAAATGCTTCCTGTTTATGCTGACAAATGTTTGTCCCGTAAAGCGGTGCATAGCTGGGTAGAAAAATTTTCTCAAGGACACTCTAAAATTGTTGATGAAATCCGATCTGGTCGTCCTGTTGAGATTGCAACAGAAGCATCCGTGCAGCGGGTGGAGGAGATGATTAGAGGTGACAGGCGAGTAACGATAGACTCTGTAGCATCTGCAATAGGGTGCTCACATGGTTCAGCATACAGCATAATGCATGATCGATTGAAATTTAAGAAAGTGTGCTCAAGGTGGGTACCCAGACAATTGAAGGAGGAACACAAAATGAACCGATTTGGCCTGTCCTTGCATCATCTCTGTCGATACGAAGATGAAGGAGAAGACATGCTGAACAGGATTGTTACTGGGGACGAATCATGGGTGCATCACTACCAGCCCGAATCAAAGCGTGCTTCAATGCAATGGAAACATCCTTCTTCGCCTTGTGTCCAAAAATTCAAGGTTACGCCATCAGCAGGGAAGGTTATGCTGACAGTGTTCTGGGATTGTCAAGGAGTGCTTTTAACCAATTTCAAGAAGAAAGGTGACAATGTGAATTCTGAATCGTACTGTGAAGTTCTATCGATGCTTCATGATGCAATTCGAAGAAAACGTCCAGGACTGCTGACTAGAGGAGTGTTGCTTCTTCATGACAATGCCAGACCACATACGGCTCGATTAACTCAGGAGAAAATTAACCAACTAAGGTGGGAAGTTCTGGAACATCCACCTTACAGCCCCGACTTAGCCCTAGCGATTTCCACCTTTTTGGTCCACTGAAAACCCACCTTGGCGGGAGACATTTCGCGAATGACGCCGAAGTTGAATGTGAAGTGAAAACGTGGTTTAGAAAACAGAGCACGCAGTTCTATGCAGCCGGTTTGGGAGGACTGATAAAACGATGGGATAAGTGCATCAATGTTGGTGGAAATTATGTTGAGAAATAAAGGGACAATGTATGTATAAAAATAAACTGGTTTAAAGTTGTTATCATATTTAGTTATTTTCTACAGCCATTTGTGACTTACTTATTGACTTCCCCTCGTACTAAACGGGTTCACTTTCATATACGCTTTTATGACAAATAAATTGCACTGTATTATTTGTCGGTTTTGGAGTAGAGTGTATTCGTGAGAATAATTATTATTGCCTGTTTTGGGCTCACTAAACTAACAATTACTGAACGAGTGCTTAAGACAATAAGTAGGTCCATGACAACTAGGCTCTACCACGCCTGCATATACTCTTCTATCAACCTGATCCACCCATCTTCTGCTTGCTACTAGGCTCTATCACTCCCATGTATACTCTTCTGTAAACCTGATCCACCCATCTTCTACTTGACACAAGGCTCTACCGCTCCTGTGTGTACTCTTATATCAACCTGATGGACCCACCTTCTACTTGATACTAGGGCCTACCACTCCTGGGATACTCTTCTATCAATCATAAGCCAACATCCCATTCTTAATGACGAATAAAGTCAACAGCAGACCAGTTTTTTGATTCGGTAGAAACTAAAAATAACACAAATACAAGATGGCTGAATGAACCGAGGAAGATATTGAGAAGGCCGCCAACTTGATCACGAGTCGACCACAGACAAAAAATCACAAAAGCAAATAAACCAAAGGATGAGTCCTCATAAAGACTGCATCCTGTCAAACCAGACGAGCCAGAAGCCAACACTGACAAAAGGAACTGCAGGAAGAAACGGACACAAATGAGAACTCGCCAGCCAAACCCCCAGCTGACGCCATGGGTATGAATTCTGCGAAATCAATAAGTCATCTAACACTGACACAGAAGACGAGAGAAAGTAAACCTCCACGCTGAACCACCACAACTATAACCAACGCCACTGAGGCTGGTTGAACGAGGTGGAAAGTGTTTTTTCTTCTACACATCGGAATCGGTAAAGAAACGGCTAAAGTCCAACACCAATTCTCTTAACAAAATTCACTGATTGGGGAGTCGTGATAGCGTAGTGGCTAAAGGATCGCTTACATGTCTAGTGGTCATGGGTTTGAATCCCATCGAAACGAGTTTTTAAAATTGACCTGAATTCTCAACCTAACGTTAAAAGAAAGTTAGTTGCATATCCTTTACAGGACATAGCAGTCAACTCAGGCATTTTTTTTTGCTGTTTATGATTTTTTGGCATATTTATGTTCAGTGGTTTGCCTTTGCTTTCTGAACGGCCGGCACCCATACTATTGTATGAAAATCAACGTCATGCGGTCTGTTGCTGGATTACGAATTGCATCTGAAACCCCTTCGCCACAGATACTAAAGTAGGTATTACGAAATGTTTTAGGAAGTGGTGTTAGCGACCGAGTGTTGACTAGTCTCTGAAATATGATCTCAAACAATATGCGGCAAAATAAGCATCTTAGAATATGCTTTGACGCGTGACATGCTCTTTCACTGTTTTAATTTTTTTTAAATGTTAACTTACCTGATTGGTGAAGGATTGAGCCTATGGTGCCTACTCGACGTTTAGAGGGGGAAAACAGCCTAAAATAGACTTGCAAAAATATCAAACTACACAGATTAGTAAAAGCTTACAAACACAATACTTAAACTAACGTACGGATAGAAGAGGGGAAAAACCACAAATCTCAAAATTGTGTACGGCAGTGAGCTGTTATACGAAATAGAAAGATGCACGAATATCACATGATTGAGTAGCCCCGCTAAATCCCGTGACTGTTATTGATTTTTTTTCTTCAGAACAATGGAAAGATGTAGTTTTCTATATAATAGGATTAAGAAAAGTGAGCTGCACAGAAGGATCAATCACAGGGGAAGGCAACGAGGCAATTTACAACAAAAATGAGAAATAAATTCACCTCGTTGTGAAAGATATTTCTTCCACATACATCAAAGAGATATCGATGCATTGGGTTTCGGCATTGGTCTTGTTTTAGCCACAGATCATGTTCATTGCACACGAATATATCTATAAGTTCTCCAGTCTTGTAACGTACGTTCTGCTTCTTCTTATAGCCTATGCCGTGTGGCTTTGGTGGTCATGTCTGTCCAAAGCTTTCTGTCTGTTGTGTTGACAATCGTTTCTGATACCGATGTTATTCCATGCCATATGTGGAAATATCCAGAATCTTCTCGCCCTGCCTCTTTACCGCTCCAACCTTCCCGTTGTGACGACATACTCCAACTTTCCCTTTCTCATCACATGCCCAGAGAATATGGACTGTTTTCTTTTAATGTGAGTAACCAGTTCCTTTTGTGAGTTAACTTCTTTCAAAACATCTTCATTGCTCTTTCTATCCGTCCATGGTCTTCTCACCATTCTTCTATAAAACCGCATTTTCTCAGCCTCCACATAATTTCTCACTTATCTGCCGACTGTCCGTTACTCACTTCCATACATCAGTATTGGCAAAATATAACTTTTAAGAACTCTTTTACTCATCTCCATTGACAAAGATAAGTTGCAGAGAATAGTCTTCAATGTGTGAAATGCTGCGTTTGCTTGGACTACTAGACATTTAACCTTTTTACTACATTTTCTGTATGAGAGTTCGGTTTCCAGCCTCGTGCGGGAACGATGTGTTTGTGTGATCTCATTGGATTAATATTATTATTATTATTGGGACTTCCGGTTGCCAACATGGAGGTTAGGCGTTGAACCGTTAAGGCCTGTGGCGTGTTTATGCTTGTAGCTACGGTTGCAATCGCATTTTCCTCTTGTTGGACTGGTGGTTCCACCGATCTCCTACCGAGTGAGTGCGTGGGCGACATTGTATGCTGTGAAATTCGCGTGGAATGCTTTTACATCTGTCCTGTACAGTGACCTGCATGTTTGGAACAATGGCTACCGGCTGTTGCTGAATTGACTGATTTGCCTTTTCGGTTCACGAGTGCATTTTTCAGGAGACTCCTGGGAGTCGGCGCTGAAGCTGCGGAGTTCTTGCTTTGTGCGACACTTTAGGTGGGTCGCCCTGCGGTAAAAGACCGAGCCATGTGAGAAAACCTGGGTTAATGAGGTCTTTCTGGTGACTGCCGAGTCCATCGACGATGAACTGTGGGTTTCGTGGATGAATTTTGTGTTGGCATTCTGGCGGCGGCATTTTGCACAGTGTACCTGTGCGGGCTGTTTGATTCACAAGACTCCTGTCTTTTCCCCTTTTCACATTGGACATTGGGGAGCATTTTGTGTGATATTCACTGGCGCAGAAATGGAGCATAATGGGGACGACCCGTTGCCGTGACGTTGGATCCTCGACTAACGACTAACTAACTAATATTGTTGAATTTTATTAATACAAAATTGATTTTATGTTGTTGTGATTATAGTGGTACCGTTTAACTGATGAAACTGTTTTTAAATTGTTATATCTACTGATTTTGACACACGCACTTATTACGAGGGTCGTTCTGTAGATATTTGGATTTTGTGAGGATAACCCACAGACAAAGATGATCAAGTTTAGTAACCACTCTAAAGTGAACAATGTATATCCGACATTTGCTGGTTGAATGGGCAAGTAGTAGCAGTTTTCCCGAGCTTTTTGTTGGGTGTGGGGGGTGAAAATATAGTTGGATAATTTAATGCCACTGCAGGAACAATGTGTTCTGATGACGTTTGGTAACAGAAGGCGCACAACCAGCTGAAATTATCGTTGACTGTCAAGTGTGTTTGGAGAGCAGACTAGCACGTTCATCGTTGTTTGAATGGTGTAACCGCATTAATGATGGTCGTGAATCACTGAGGATGAGCCAGCGAATTCGTCATGTGTTAGAATGACAACGCGAAACCTCATGCAACAGCCAAAACTATGGCAATTATTGGCCAATTACATTGGGAGGTACTGCCACAAATTATAACATACATGGACAATATGTGCTAAGACGTAGATGGCGAATAAGAAGATGACATTTCAAGATTATTATTCGTGGACGACCAAGTGTTAATAGAAGAAGACGAAGAGAGTCTCAAGAAACATCTAGATCAAGTCAATCCAAGTGTGGGGAATATAATATGAAAATAAACACACTGAAAATAGGTAGGGAGTTTTTGCCAATAACAATAAAGACATTAAAAAAAACCAGCGAATTTAAATATCTAGGGTAAATTTTCACTTCAGATTAAAGAATGAATAGCGAAATCAACACGTTGTGCAAAGGCAAATCAGGTACTGGGACAACTAGCGCAACTTCTGTCGCATAGAAAGATATCTACTAAAGCTTCCTGTAGATAATGAGCGCAAACTCTTAGCAATGAGCTGCCTTAGAACGGGCTGCGGGAGTAACCGTGACAGATAAAATTAGAAATCGGGAAATTAGAAGATTAGTTCCCCCGGGAAGGTTAACCCGGTCAACAAATGCCCGCAGAAGTCGGATGTGTCGGCCTAACGGCGCAAGAACGCAGCTCTGCTGTAAACAGGCACAACGCAATCACATCCGAAAAAAAAACTCCGGATGAACGAAGA
Source organism: Cepaea nemoralis (assembly GCA_014155875.1). Taxonomy (NCBI): domain Eukaryota; kingdom Metazoa; phylum Mollusca; class Gastropoda; order Stylommatophora; family Helicidae; genus Cepaea; species Cepaea nemoralis. The sequence goes on from JACEFZ010005091.1 coordinate 594,066, forward strand.
AGAAGAAGAAGAAGAAGATTAGTTCTGAAACCAGTCATGCCGTTCATTTAAGAACAACAGATTAAATGGTTTGGTCACCTCACAAGAAAGTCCTGGTACCATCTGCCACAAAGATCCACACTGAATAAATATAATGGGTACAGAGCAGTTGGAAGACCACGCAAAAGATGAAGTGATGACATCAAGAAAAACCTTGTAGAAATGAACACTAACTTACAAAGAGCATTAGAAAAAGCGCATGAAAGATCTTCACATTTCCTCTCAACACTTCACAGAGGTAAATGGAGGAAGAGAAGAAGAGGAAGATCATATATAACAAGCTTTCTTCTTATAGTTTTGATCCAGTAATGCCCATGGATGTCCACACCTCGGTATTTGTCTTCTTCCATGTACATATTGGGTATCATATGAATAAATCCAAAGAAGACAGCAGTCAACTTAAACTTGTTCAAATCTCCATAGAGCTGAATACATTACCGATTAATGTGCCTGAAAGCAGCTAATGAGTCAATGATACTGTTTTGGATATAACTTCAAACTATGACCAGTGAAGTGTTGAGTGGAGTTGAGTTAAGTTGAGTCGAGTCAAGAACCAACATCACTTCACTCGGAGCATTCCCATAAGCTCTCAGCCATGATCTTCAACAATCAGCGAAGAGTTCCAATACTAACGGTGCCCGTTACAATCTGATTATATGACCGTCGTGCTTTACCTCTAAATGAGTCAATGATACTGTTTTGGATATAACTTCAAACTATGACCAGTGAAGTGTTGAGTGGAGTTGAGTTAAGTTGAGTCGAGTCAAGAACCAACATCACTTCACTCGGAGCATTCCCATAAGCTCTCAGTCATGATCTTCAACAATCAGCGAAGAGTTCCAATACTAACGGTGCCCGTTACAATCTGATTATATGACCGTCGTGCTTTACCTCTGAGTAACGACCTCTGACCCCTCCTGCTGCCGCATTCTCTCTAGACCATGATAGTCTATATGTTCTTCTGGATTATACACTCGCTTCCAGAGGGCCTTCACTACATGTGCACAATCATGCATCAAATCACCCTCAATGATGCAGCACCAGTCTGCTTGTTCATTTCTAACTACACCAGAGTGCCCTGGAGAAAAGATTCAGCGAATGCTCACAACCCGCGACCTCTGAATTGATGCACACCATTCAGCACGAAGCATGCCAGTCTTCACCTTTGTCAGCATGCTTTGTGAATCACTCACAATCACAACATGCGTTTACAGTTTGTTCTCAAACTAGTGGAAAGCTGTAGTAACCGCCTTCACTTCCATTCTCAGACTTGATATTGTGGTCTTATGCCAAGCTCTCCTTTACTAAACATTGGCCACTGGCCTTTGCTGTGAATCCCCAGCTACGTTCTTGCCTCTTAGGGGCCCCCTGTATAGATAATCACATCGCCAGGAAGAGAGTAACCCTGAATTAATTGTGGAATTTCTAACCCCATAGCGCCAGCTGGCCATTCCCTACACTCATATCCCAATGTGATTATCGCCAAGCACAATTCTGAATTTCTATTCAGCACTCTGACCCACTCATCGTCTCTGCCATCTTCTCAAGTGGGCACAACTCCATGATGATATCTTCTGCCTGAGCCATTCATGGTCTAACAGTTGTGGCCCTTGACTGTATCCAGGGAAACATGCAGATGTCCTTTTTCTGCAGCTACCTTGAGGTATGACCTTGCCTACAACAGCTTGAGTCTTGTCTGCAATGGTCGGTAGCGCCAGGACTTATCGCATACACACTATTGGGGTGTCCCTTGTACATCCCAGGATCACCCTCAAGGCCTCATTCTTTATGCGCTCTAGTTTCACTCGCTGACTCTTTGAGACAGTGAGTATTCCTAGAACATACTCTACCTTTGAAATGATCAAGTGCTGAGAAGATGTAAATAGCATTTTCTGCTCCATGTCCCTTGGCGTCATACGCTTCAGCGTACTGAGTCCCTTCTGACACTTTGTAACCACCACTTCATCGTGATACCTAAAAGACTGGCTTCTATCAAAAGTGATTGGCAGGTACTTCAGTCTGCTTTCTCTATTCACAGTTCTATCATTTATTTGAGGCTTGGGAGGTCGAGTTTAACAAGTCTATAGTCCACAGAGCACCATAAGACAGATAGATGCCTTTCCTGGGTAATGACATCATTAATCTCCGTGCACCAACCCGTCACTTTATTCAGTGTCGCCTGCAGCTCCTGAGCTGTTTGATTCATGTCCCTCCCCTGCCTGTATGCGAGAACATCATCTGCAAATGTTAGTACTTGTATCTTTCCAGCCCTTAATGCTTCGAGGCTTGCAATCTTGCTCGTATACACATTGAAAAGCACAGGTGAAATTGTTGACCCCTGTGGTAGACTGGGGGTCTATGACCAGTGAAGGAAAACAAACAAACCTTCTTCACACAGGCGGCCGTGAATCGTGGCACTTTGGGAACCACTGGGCAATTCGAAAACATAATGGCAACATTTTGTGTGTGCGTGCGTGCGCGCGCGCGGGCGTTTTGAATTCAAGCGAAGTCCATAGATATATTACTACTTCTAGTAGGGATTAGCTTTCCTTATTACCGGGTCCCTTGCCATCAGGAGAATCCACTCCGACTTCTGAAGTACTTGTAATTTACCCCCCAAGTCAAGGACGAGAAGTTAACATTTTAGTCCAACTAACCGGTGTGTAGGCATGAAACCACTACCTCGTCATCAGCATTCCAGAAGATCGGAAAGCACACGTTTCAGTTCTGTCTGGTGTCAGCTGTCGCTAAATAGATAATCCGTGTTTATATTGTGAGAATCGATATGCATATGTCACCAGACCGTGATATTTGAGCGGCAAAACCCAATAAAGGCGAAATGGTCTCTCAAAAGTTAACAAACACTGAACGCAGTCGAGACTTGACATTACACATGTGTTAACGCCGTAAAGTGCCATCTCCACGTCATAGGTGATAATAAGTCTTCGACATCCTCTGTTCTTCAGAGATCACACATACAGGCTTCTTCCAGTTCATCTCTTGCTGTGTTCTGTTTCATTATTATCATCATCATGCGCCCAGCCACCTGGCATAGACTTTCATGTCTCTCCACACATCTCGGTAACGGATGGTCTGGATCAACTCTGCTGATGATATTTCTCTTGCCACCGTCTCAGTCTAGCCAGTATCATCTCTCTCGCTCCTCCTCTTTCCCCACTGATCTCTCCAGTCGCACGATTTTTCCAACGCCTTGTTTGGCAATATGAAATTTCGTCTTCCTGTTGCACCCTTCCCCTCCGCTTTTCCAACTAGAACATCCTTCAACAAGGAACAATGTGTCTTTATATTTAAGTTTGTTAAATAACCTTTACAACACGTCGCAATAAGCCCCAACATTTATTCGCTCGTTGTAATTTTCTAGGTAATTTTATGTCCAGTAGTTTGCCAGTTTTAGTCATCGTAATTGTAATCGCTGTAATAGTAATAGTCACCACCGTAGACATCGTTGTTGTAGTACAGCTTTACAACACATTAAACAAGGTTTTGTGCAGAATTGTGTATTGTCACCCGATATATTCAGATTGTACAGCGAAATAATAGTGAGATCCATGCTAGGCACGCCAGGAATATCGGCTGGTGGTCATAATATAAATAACCTGCGTTATGTTGATGGCATGGTTGTGGTGGCCGAAAATGAAAAGTAGTTTCAAGAAATGATAAATATAACCGCAACAAAACGTCAAAACAAAGGACTTAGTCTGAGAAACAGAAAAACAAAAGTAATGGTTAATACAAAGAAAAAGTGCATACCCAAATGTAATATCACAGTGAATGGAACTAGTCTGAAACAAGCATGTAAACCTACATTGAAGCATGTGGGTACTTTAATAACAGCAGAAGGAAGGTGCATTTAAATGATTCAGTGACAAACAAAAAGCAGGTTTGGACCAAACATGTTGCACAATCACATGGGCAAGTATTATAATATCAATTTCAATTCACTGAGCATTAATTGCACAATTACATGGGAAGTATTATATTGTAAATTTCAATTCACTGAGCATGAAATTGCGGAAAATGACATGAAACCAAAAAAAATAACACGATGACCCTAATATGGCGATATATCGTCCTTCCGTCTAAATGGGAGGTCACATTTGGCGCTGAATCAGTTAATTTAATGCATCTTGGTCTACTCTATATTTAACTTCCTTAATACAGTATTAAAGACGTTACATGTTGAGAAGACAAAGTAACGGCACCATTTCACAAGCAGATGCTGGACAATTTGACACCGTGTCATAGAGTTACATCAGTACTGACTGGCAGTACAAGAGACAGAAGACTGTGGACAGATGGTCACCAACATCACACTGAACGGACTATAAGAAGAAATTTGCCATTGCTTTCTGAACGACCGAGGCTCACACCACTGTGAACATCAACGTATAGGGATCTGCTCCCAATTCGTCTGAGGCTTACAGTGAACCCGGTATGACGGGTTTGTGGAACAGTGTTCACAACTGTAAGCCGCAATGTGGACTTTCTCTCTCTCTCTCTCTCTCTCTCTCTCTCTCTATATATATATATATATATATATATATATATAATCAACCTCAAGTAGATTAGAGGTAATACAGTGCCCCGATATAGGGCAGGGTGGATGATAGAATGGGGGACTATTAACTAGTTCTCTCATGAGACACGGTGGCAACGACCAGATAGTTAGTACTCTGGTCACGACAGAATCACGCCTACGTAATAGCCACGGAGAAGAGTGCCACTCAATAGGAGAACGGCTGCTACCCGCGTGCTGAATGTAACGGCACGCAAAAAGCCGAAGGACGCATCAAGGTCCTTCCGCGTGCTGTGTAGCCACGCGTGTAGGAAAAGGCAGACTGGGGACTGACTTCGTAGAGAGCAGATCGTTTAGTGTCGATAGGAGTGTTTTTGTAGCCAATTAGATAGAGATTAGCAATAGGGTTAGGAAACTAGTGATAGGCAATTCTGTGGCTTTGTGTGTGATTTGATAGCGACTGTTTTGTAATTGTAAAGAGCCAACGGCAATAAAATGTACCATTTATTTCCTCTCACGCGACTTGCAAGTTTCTTGTGTGGTGTGGGAGAAGTAATCCGATGATGCCTGAAACATTGGTTGTTGACATATATATATATATATATATATATATATAATATATATATATATATATATATATATATATATATATATAATATATATATATATATATATATATATATATATATATATATATCTTTCGAGAGACACTGATTGCGGTCACCCGGCCAGTATGGTCACTGCCATAGAGGAAAGCAACGGCAAACTACCTCTTTGAAATTGCCTAGTTTATTATGATTCGCTTAAAGACTGATCATCGCAAGACAAGGACAGAGACATTAAAATTAGGAACATGGAACGTTAGGACGTTAAACAACGACGGAACATTAGAGAACATAACACAAGAAATTCAAAGAGAAAAAATTAATATATTAGGTATGTGCGAAACGAGATGGACAGGAGCAGGCATCAAGATACATAAAGATTTTAAGATTATTTATTCTGGAGGTGAGGATCGACATAGGGGAGTGGCAATAATTTTGGACCGGAAAACATCAACGTCTGTTCAGGGATATTGGGCCGTGTCGGACAGAGTATTACTAGTTAAATTGAGTGGCAGACCTTTTAACATAAATGTTATTCAAGTATATGCCCCAACAGGAGAGTCTAGTGAAGATAGTGTAGAGGAATTTTATAATGACATAGAGTCTGCCTTAAAGAAATGTAAAAATTCAGAAATAAACATCATAATAGGGGACTTCAATGCAAAAGTAGGAAATCAAGGGGATAGATACACAGTAGGAAACTATGGTTTAGGAGAGAGAAATGAAAGAGGATACAGACTAGTAGAGTGGGCAAAAGAACAGGAAATGATTGTAGGAAACACCTGGTTCAAACAACACCCTAGAAGATTATGGACATGGAGGAGTCCTGATAGCAGGATTAGAAACCAGATTGACTACATTCTCATTAGCAGAAGATTTAGAAACGCCCTAACAGTAGCAAAAACAGTTCCCAGTGCTGATTGTTATAGTGACCACAGATTACTCACAGGAACATTGAGGATAAAGTTGAAGAAAGTCAAGTATACAACAGGGAACACTAAATATGATTTGTGTACATTGAGTAATGACAAGGAAATACAAAACAAATTCAACATAGAAGTACAGAACAGATTTGAAATATTGTCTGATCTAGAGATCCTATTCCAGGATGTGGATGAGCAATGGGAAATGTTAAAGAATTCAATCAATGTGGCTGCAGAAACAACTATTCCAAAATTAAAGAAGGTGGGTCGTAAGAAATGGATGACTGAGGAAATTTTACACTTAATGGAAACAAGAAGACTCAACAAAAATAATCCTGCCAAATATGAAGAAATTCACAGACAAGTCAGAATATTATGTAGGAAGGCAAAAAAAATCATGGCTTGAGGAAAAGTGCTTAGAAATTGAAAAACAACACAACAGTCAAAATACCAAATTAGTGCACAAAAGAATTCAGGAACTTACTAATAAAAGAACAAGTACATCAACAGGCTGTCTAAAAACTAAAGATGGCAAAATCATAATAGAAAAAGATCAGATTCTACATGTATGGACAGATTATGTGAAAGACCTGTATAATGATAACAGAGAGGAACAGTATGCTATTAGATTTAATAATGAAGGACCAGCAATTTTAAAGATGGAGGTTTAAAATGTTCTTAAGCATATGAAAGCTGGCAAGGCCCCCGGTGCAGATAACATCACAACAGAAATGATTAAAGCTTTAGAAGAATTTGGACTAGAGCAAGTCACTAGACTGCTGAACACATTATATGATACTGGAGATATACCTTCTGAATTATGTAATTCTGTATTTATTGCAATCCCAAAGAAATCAGGAACCTTAGAATGTGATCAACATAGAACAATTAGTATAATGAGTCACATCACAAAGATTTTGTTACGAATTATCATGCAAAGAGTGAGGAAGAAAATACAACCTGAAATAGGGGAAGAACAATGTGGTTTTGTAGAAGGAAAGGGTACAGTAAATGCTGTGTATATGCTGCGAACAGTTATTGAACGTGCTTTAGAAGTAAACAAGGATATACATCTTTGCTTTATTGACTACACAAAGGCTTTTGATAGAGTTAGACATGTCAACATTGTGGATATGCTTGCAGATCTACAAATTGATGGGAAAGAAATTAGACTTATAAAAAACATATATTGGAAACAACAAGCTGCCATAAGAATTGATAATGAAGTAGGACAATACCAACCTATTAAGAGAGGTGTTAGGCAGGGATGTGTAATGTCTCCAGATCTGTTCTCTCTATACAGTGAAAATATTTTCAGAAATGTAGAAGATATAAATGGAATCAGCATTGGAGGATGAAACATCAATAACATTATATATGCAGATGATACAGTATTGATTGCAGACAATGCACAGGATCTGCAACAATTAGTAGACGCTGTGGCTGTACACAGTGAGCAGCTGGGGTTGGAATTAAATTGTAGGAAGACACAGGTTATGGTCGTCACTAGGAAGAACGAAGTACCACAATGTAATATACAAGTAAATGGGAATATTCTTCAACAAGTGAATCGGTACAATTATCTTGGAACAGTCATAACATCTGATGGCAGATGCCTTGAAGAGATTAGAACAAGAATCGCCATTGCGAAAGTAGCCTTTAGCAAGATGAAAAACATTCTGACCAATAAAATGATGTCAATTGAAACGAGAAAAAGAGTGTTGAGGGGATACATAGAGCCTGTTCTTTTGTATGGATGTGAAACTCGGACAATGTGCAGTCAAGCTGAAAAACATCTGATGGCTGCAGAAATGTGGTTTCTGAGGAAAATGCAAAGAATACCATGGACAGATAGAAAAACCAATGACCAAGTACTACAAGAGACCAATGAAAATCGTAGATTGATTAGAGAAATTAGACGTAGACAGTCAAAATTTTTTGGACATGTTATGAGAAGAAATGGACTGGAGAACTTAGTGACAGCTGGCAAGATCGAAGGGAACAGACCAAGAGGAAGACCGAGAGGAAAATACCTGGATGGCTTGGCCACATGGCATGGACGAGACAGGAACACTGAGCTGATCCACGACTCTGGTGATCGAGTGAAATGGCGAATCATGACCGCCCACGCTTTCCGGCATCGCACATGATATATATATATATATATATATATATATATATATATATATATATATATATATATATATATATATATATATATATATATATATATTAATTTCCTGACTTTCAAGCAACAAAGACAGATAATAAACAGCATTTTCACATCAACCCTATGCTACCAGTGTACACATCAAACTTACGCAAAATCAACACCTGCGAGATGAGATGCTTGAAGAGCTTACGCCTAGTTTGACCGAGTAAGACATGATGTTGCCAGGCAGGGATCAATACCGTGTGCCACATATTATTGTAAGGCAGAAGATCAAATGGTTCGGCCATCTCGTTAAAATGCAACAACATCAACTACCAGCCATGGCGCTACATCAAATCTGATACGACAGCACTAGGACGCCCGAGAAGAATCTGGATTGGCGACATCAGACATCACATGGAGTGACACCATCTAGTGCCACACATCGGGCGCTAGAACGTCAAATAAACCTCCCCACGACGCTTGGCGGCAAAAGTAGAAGATGATGATAATGATGAAGTAAAGGCTTCTTCAGTTCTATATCTGGATCTTTTGTCAGGCTAAAAAAACATATGATGGTTGTAGAAATGTGGTTTCTGAGGAAAATGCAAAGAATACCATGGGCAGCCAGAAAGACCAATGAACAAGTCCTTCAAGAAACAAATGAAGATCGTAAACTGATTAGAGACATTAGACGTAGACAGTCACATTTTTTTGGGCATGTTATGAGAAGAAATGATTTGGAGAACTTGGTGACAACTGGTAAGATCGAGGGGAACAGACCAAAGGGGAAGACCTAGAAGCAAGTATCTGGATTACTTGGCCTTGTGGCATGGTCGAGACAGAAACACGGATCAGATCCACGACTCTGGTGATCGAGTGAGATGGCAGAACATGACCGCCCACGCTTACCGGCATGGCACATTTGGATGGATGGATGGTCCTTTTGGCGTATGCGTCTTACTGTTCAAAGTTGCCGCTTGTCCTTCAGAATATATACAGAGATAATCCTCGCAGAAAAATCTCGCTTGTCATTGTTTCCTTTTTCGCCATCTTATATCTTTTAAACTATAATCAAGTTCCAGGATTTCGTAGTAGTAGTAGTAGTATGTAATGCCGGTCTCCCTGGCAAGGAGTTAGCGACTTTCTCCGTAATCCCGTTTATCCACGTGAGCAAACGCAGCTGTTCGTAGCGGTTCTCGTCGCGCCCGTTACTTACGGGATATGTGAGCCGGCCCCTCAGAAAGCAATGGCAAACTACTGAGCGTAATCTTGCCAAGAAATCAACAACAACGGTAAAATGCTGGTGTTGACAGTGATGTCCTGTAATAGGATATACCGGGTAGTATGTAACACAAACTCCGCGTTCTTTTGCCACTAACGAGCTTTCCACTTTCATCTTTCTTTGCTTCTCATGCTTTGAATCCCCTTGCCCCCTTCCACGTAAGGCTTATTTCCATATTCCACATTTTCATTTCTCTTACATTCTATTTGCATTTCCATAATCCACCTTTTCATTCCCTTTAAATTCTATTTGTTTTCCCATATTCCACCGTTTCCAGTCCCTTAAGTGCTATTTATATGTCCATATTCGACATTTTCATGTCCTTTAAATGCTATTTGTATTTCATATTCCACCTTTTCATGTCCCTTAAATTCTATTTGTATTTCCATATTATACCTTTTCATGTCCCTTAAATTCTACTCGCATTTCCATATTCCACCTTTTCATCTCCCTTAAATGCTATACGTGTTTCCATAATCCACCTTTTAATGCCCTTAAATGCTATTTGTGTTTCCATATTCCACCTTTTCAGGTCTCTTAAATGCTATTTGTGTTTGCATATTCCACCTTTTCATGTCCCTTAAATGCTATTTGTATTTCCATATTCCACCTTTTCATGTCCCTTAAATGATATTTGTATTTCCATATTTCACCTTTTCATGTCCCTTAAATTATATTTGTATTTCCATATTCCACCTTTTCATGTCCCTTAAATGCTATTTATATTTCCACATTCCGCCTTTTCATTTCCAATAGATGGTAGAAGCGTCAACAGAGAGAACAAACTTTAGTATCTGGGAATCACATTTGACAGGAGCCTATCCTTCAAGGACCATGTGGAGACGGTTGTGACAAGATCTCAAAAGGGACTCAGTGCACTTAAAACTATGGCTGCAATGGACACAGAGCAGAGAATGCTTTTCACACTATACCAGCACTTGATTCTCTCAGTAACTGATTATGGATTAGGACTGCTCACTGTCTCAGAGAGTTAGCTGGTGAAGTTAGAGCGCATACAGAACGAAGCTATGCGGGTCATTATGGGATGCACTAGAGACACCCCAGTAGTGTGTATGCGTTACATCCTTGGTCTGCCGAGTGTTGCTGGTAGGCTCAAGGTGATGCAGGCGAAGCCATACCTCAGAGTAGCTGCAGACCCAGACCACCCACTGCATGAGGCGCTGGACGCAGTTAAGGGTCCGCGACTGATAAGAGGGAAATCATGGATGGCTCAGGCGGAGGATACGATCAGACAGGTGTGCCCCTTGGAGAACATTAGGCGTGGAGAGGAGTGGGTCAGAGTGCCAGCGGAGCAGTCAGACTTGTGCAGAGTTATAATCACTTTAAGCCGGGAGTGCAGAGAGTGGCCAGCAGGGGCCACGGAAGTGGAAATCCAGCAAATAATTCAGGACACTTCACTCGGGTGATGTGATTATCTACACAGATGGTTCGGTGTCAAGAGGTGAGAGAAGTGGCTGGGGGTTCATAGCCAAAGCTAATGGTCGACGTTTGGTGCAGGAGAGCCTGGCATATGATACCACAAGATCCAGCTTAAGAATGGAAGTGGAGGCAGTCTCCGCTGGATGGAGAGTACGACACACACACACACACATCGTGATTGTATTGTATGTTGTATGTATGTTCCTTGTCCATCAAGAATGATGATGACCATTCATTTCATCCAGTGGGGTTGAAAGTATGGAGCCATGAGTTCTAAGATGGCTGATAAGACCTTTTTTGGCTCTAAATGTTCTTTGACAATGTGGGCAAAGAATGCTTGACGTTTCTGGAGGAGGATTTTCTGCAGTGGTTTTTCTGTTCTGTCGTTTCTTCACAGCTCTTGCAGTCCTGGTTGCCTCACAAGTGACTGCACCCTTGCGTAATGATGTACGCCACGAATTTCGGTCTCTGGCTGCAGTCTCCCAGGTGTCATGATTAATTCCAAAAGCATTCAGTGAGATTTTCAGAGTGATTGTAACTGACCAAGAAAGCATCCCGACGAGGGTGAGGACGGGCAGGCTTCGTGCGGAGTGGCTTGCTTCACTTCGGAGGTCACGGGTGACAAGCATGGCCTGGATCTTTTCTCCGGGGCATGCCGGTGTGCTGGGAAATGAACAGGCGGACAGATTGGCTGGCTCTGCAGAACTTGGTGGAGTATTGATACATGACAAGGCAGTCGTGGTTGCGGCCTTGTGGGAGCATGTGTATACCTCGGAGGAGCAAATGGATTACCATGGTCTGGCAAGAATGAGACAGCGAGGAGTGACGAGGGGATCTGGCCGACGCTCAGAGGAAAGGCGAGACGGACATATAATCAGATTGCTACTGGTACTATTAGTGTTGGAACTCTTCGCTGGCTGCTGAGGATGGGGACGGAGCGCTTATGGGAATGCCCCGAATGCTGTGATGTCGATTCATAAATCAATCAATCAATCATGTTCCTTAAATGCTATTTGTATTTCCATATTCCACCTTTTCATATCGCTTAAATGCTATTTGCATTTCCCTATTCCACCATTTCATGTCCCTTATATGGTATTTGTATTTCCATATTTCACTTTTCGTGTCCCTTAAATTATTTTTGTGCTTCCATATTCCACCTTTTAATGTCCCTTAAATACTATTTGTGTTTCCATATTCCACCTTTTAATGCCCCTTAAATGCTATTTGTGTTTCCATGTTCCACCTTTTCAAGTCCCTTAAATGCTATTGTATTTTCATATTCCACCTTTTCATGTCTCTTAAATACTATTTATATTTTCATATTCCACCTTTTCATGTCTTTTAAATACTATTTATATTTTCATATTCCACCTTTACATGTCCCTTAAATGCTATTAATATTTCCATATTCCACCTTTTCATGTCCCTTACATTCTATTTGTATTTCCCTTTTCCACCTTTTCATGTCCCTTAAACTCTATTTGTATTTCAATATTCCACCTTTTCATGTCCCTTAAATTCTATTTGTATTTCCATGTTCCGCCTTTTCCTGCCCCTTAAGTGCTATTTATATTTCCCTTATGATAATGATGTAGACGGTGCTGTGGTGAAGGGGTTACAAACACAATTCGGAATCCCACACACCGCGTTCAAACCACAGCTGCGGGCGATTTGGTAGCAGACCGCATTGCACTGGTTTCCATACAAGGGTATGTGTGCCAGTGGTTCCGAAATCAATGGCAAACTACTGAACGTAAACTTGCCAAAAAATAACAAACAGCCAAAACATGCTGGGGTTGACTGCGACTAAATTAAATGATCGGTGATCAGTAACACATGCAGCATTCAATACCTCAGCAGTTAAATTCATCTCTGCCGATGATACTTTCAGCCTTCTTCTAAAAACCACACACCCACTGCCATCAGATTCGCTAATTTATCACCCTCTGACCAGGCCTGACAGCTATGCAGAAAAACATATAACATCAGGCCTTCCAGTAAACGGTTTTCGTTTCCTTTTGCCTGTATTCCCCCGCGAAGCACAGACCCTCAACGAACCCACCCCAAGCGCCCCCTATACTTAGCTATCCCATGCTGCCCCGTCCATGTCCTATTATTCATTTGTCTCTACTCTTCTACGTCTCATCTCATTTTATCATGTTCCTCTTGTACCTTAAGGTGTAGGATAAACAGCGGGAGAGTGCCCGCTTATGGGCTTCATGTATCAATATTCCCATGGACTCTGCTATTCCCTCCGCCCATCGTTTACGTGGTCAGCCTCCTCCTCTGCTTCCATCGGGTTTGTACATCATTGATCATTGCTTGTTGTGGATACTGTTAGTTGGTAACCTACTTGCATGGCCAAACCATTTGATTTGCTGCTTTCTAATAAAATCTAGCGCTGCTATAACCCCCACTTTAGTCCTGATTCCTTCATTTCTGATCTGATCTCCATTAACATTGCCAGTCTATATACATTTGGGTCAGTCCATATATACTTCTTAGTTTTTCTACAGAAAATCAATTGGGGAACCCTTTGAGGCCATTAAGACAGTTCATAAATATACACACACAGTATTGTTTGGCACTCACAGAAGGAGAAGAAGGAAGTAGAGACTAGAGGACGCACTAGAAAACATAAAGTTGGTCATGTATAGTTAGTTAGTTAGTCGCAGTTCCAACTTCACAGCAACGGGTCGTCCCCATTATGCTCCGTTCCTGTGCCAGTGAATATCACACAAAACGCTCCCCACTGCCCAATGTGAAAAGTGGAAAAGACAGAGTCTCGACAAACAACAGCCCGCACAGATACACTGTGCATAATGCTGCCGCCAGAATGTCAACACACCAGTCCCCCATGAAACACCCAATTCATCTCTGATGGAATCGGCAGTCATTTTCCTATCTGGATGTTTCCTAGATGTTCACCCACACAGTCCACGAAAATACAATTCATCACCGACGGCAGTGCAGTCAACCAGAAGCCCAGCAGCCACGCATTTCTGCATAAGGCAAAAACTGGTCAACTCTGGGACATAGCCACCTGCATCGCTCTGAACATGCAGTCACGTTCCAAAAAAAAAACAAAAACTTGGGCAGATTCAAAAGCACTTCACACGAAACCCACAGCTCACAGATGTCAGCGCCACGCACTCACTCAGTAGCAGGGGCGACGGAACCATCAAGCCTCCTTAGTCGCCTCTTACGAAATGCGTGGTAGGCTACAGTGTTTCTATTCTTTGCTTCCCTTATGGGCCCCGGCAACACACGGGAGGTGTGTATATATACAGGGAAGTAAGACCAGATAGACAGGTGTGTGTATATATACAGGGAAGGAAGACCAGACAGACAGGTGTATATATATACAGGGAAGTAAGACCAGACAGACAGGTGTGTATATATACAGGGAAGGAAGACCAGACAGACAGGTGTGTATATATACAGGGAAGGAAGACCAGGCAGACAGACAGGTGTGTATATATACAGGGAAGGAAGACCAGACAGACAGACAGGTGTGTATATATACAGGTATGGAAGTCAGGACACAGGTGTGTATATATACAGGGAAGGAAGACCAGACAGACAGGTGTGTACATATACAGGGAAGGAAGACTAGACAAACAGGTGTGTGTATATACAGGGAAGGAAGACCAGACAGACAGAAAGACATGTGTGTATATATACAGGGAAGTAAGACCAGACAGACAGACATGTGTATATATACAGAGAAGGAAGACCAGACAGACAGGTGTGCATATATGCAGGGAAGTAAGACCAGACAGACAGGTGTGTATATATACAGGTATGGAAGTCAGGACAGACAGGTGTGTATATATACAGGGAAGTAAGACCAGACAGACAGACAGACATGTGTATATATACAGGGAAGGAAGACCAGACAGACAGGTAGTGTTAGACAAAGACAGAAAAATGGACATTGGGGCGGGGGTGGACCATTTTGAATATCTATAATCTTTAATTACAAGCAATGGTGACACAATGAAGGAAATTAAAAGACAAATATCTATTGCTTTTTAGAAATTAAAAAACTAAATACATTGTGGAGGGGGACAGATAGAACTACAAAAATTAGATTTTTAAGAGCATGCATCTTTCCCATTGCAAAATATGCATGTGAACTTGGACACTTACTAAACAAGCTGAACGGTGCATAAATGCCTTTGAAAATAAATGTTATAGACATGTTCTAAGGATATCTTGGAAACAGAAAAGAAGAAATGTTTCCATACGACAAGAACTGAATACTGAAGAAGGTTGAATACTAAAGACGTTAAAAAGAAAATTGAAATATTTTGGTCACTTGAAACGTCACGAAAGTTTGGAGAGAACAATAATGGAGGAGTATATGCCTGGAAAGAGAAGATGGGTGCAGGATGTGGTAGATTATCTCCAGGTGGGTGTACTGGACGTGGGACTTCTTGCTTATGACCGAGAAATTTTCCGGATGGTTGTCATGGGAGCGAAGTTCTGCAAATGACATGCTACTGAATGAATGAATGAATGATTGAATGACTGACTACCCATAATAATCTATGTCGAAGTAGACTTGTTCCTGCAGCGAAGCGCCGTCGTCAGTTGGAGGTGACAGGTTCGAATCCCGGTCGGTAATTATAGCTTTCAAATTTTATGTTGTCTAGTGCATCCTCTAAACTCTACTTCCTTAGATTTTCAACGAGCAGGATGAAGATCCCCTGCCAGCTTGAAAGTCTCCTCGACGAAGGCTTTTAAATCTTTCTCTTTTTCTTTTGCTTTGTGCGTTGCAGATAGAACAACTTTCTAGTTGTACTATTGTGAGGGTTTCTGCATATATGAACTATATGTCCTATCCAGAACCAGCCTCTTGTTTCCACCTCTTAGTTCACTGGTAATTGTTTGTCTAGTTCTCTACATGAGTTCCACATTCCTGATTCTTCCACACTATATAGTCATATAGTCCTTCTATTTTGGCCTGCTCCACGGTGAAGAGTTTAGCAAACAGTTCGTAATCCTGCATACCGCATTCAAAACACAGCTGTGACCACCTTACGTTGTTATTTTATGAAATGGTATGGGTGCCGGTCGTTCAGAAAGCAATGGCAAACTAATGAACGTAAACTTGCCCAGGAATCACAAAAAGCCACACACAAAAAATGCTGGGGTTGATTACGTCCTGTGAAGGATATGCAACTAAGTAACTACTTTCTTCTATTTTGTGCATGTGCTAATCAATGAATGTTTGTAGTTTATGAATAATGGTTAGTAATTTCCAAGGGTTAGCAAATAATAGTAACACTGTAGGAGGCAACTAAGTAGGTCTGCCATATGTTACCGATACCCTCAAGAGAAGTAAAGAACAGTTACCGATACCCTCAGGAGAAGTAAAGAACACTAACACTGTACGAGACAACTAAAGAGGTTCGCCCGTATGTTACCGATACACTCAGTAGAAGCAAAGAACACTAACACTGTAAGAGGCAACTAAAGTGGTTCACCCTATGTTACTGATACCCTCAGGAGAAGCAAAGAACACTAACACTGTAAGAGGCAACTAAAGTGGTTCGCCCTATGTTATCGTTACCCTCATAAGAAGTAAAGAACACTAACACTGTACGAGACAACTAAAGAGGTTCGCCCGTATGTTACCGACACACTCAGTAGAAGCAAAGAACACTAACACTGTAAGAGGCAACTAAAGTGGTTCGCCCTATGTTACCGATACACTCAGGAGAAGCAAAGAACACTAACACTGTAAGAGGCAACTAAAGAGGTTCGCCCTATGTTACTGATACCCTCAGGAGAAGCAAAGAACACTAAAACTATAAGAGACAACTAAAGAGGTTCACCCTATGTTACTGATACCCTCAGGAGAAGCAAAGAACACTAACACTATAAGAGGCAACTAAAGAGGTTCACCCTATGTTACTGATACCCTCAGGAGAAGCAAAGAACACTAACACTGAAAGTGGCAACTAAAGAAGTTCATTCGCCCTATGTTACCGATACCCTCACGAGAAGCAAAGAACACTAACACTGTAAAATACAACTAAAGAGGATCACCCTATGTTACTGATACCCTCAGGAGAAGCAAAGAACACTAACACTGAAAGTGGCAACTAAAGAGGTTCACCCTATGTTACTGATACCCTCAGTAGAAGCAAAGAACACTAACACTGTAACCTGCCATATGTCGTCGGAGGTGTGAAAAGTAGAACAGCTGCTTACCTTTTACTTTATGTCACAATGAATGATAAATACATTAAGGATTTACAAGTTGATAAAACCCTCATAAACATCACAATGAATGATCAACACAATCCTGTCATGTGGTGAAATATCAATGTTTTCTTAAAGGAGGTCACAGTTCTATATTAATATGCAAAAGTACAGTGATGATTAGGGCGCCCACTGCCCAATATTGTTATTCAGAGTTCAATTCCTGAAAGTAGCAAAATTATATTTTTGTCAACATCCTTCCCAAATCTTCCGGGACACACCAGCAATCATTCTGTCGAAATGAAAATATACAAACTGCATATATCTGTGTGTTTGTGTGTGAGAGCGCGCGTGTGTATGTAGACTGAACACTTTACTTCTCTGATGGGATGTCACAATTAAAACACATAAACTGTATACATATGTAGACTGAACATTTATTTCTCTGATGGGATATCATAATTAAAACACATAAACTGTATACATATATCGACTGAACATTTTATTTCTCTGATGGTTTAGCTGCTTTGTTATAATCATACAAGTGGATTATATCACAAATGTGTCCGGTACAAAACAATGAAATAGATGAGTCACTTTTATATATATATATATATATATATACATGTAGTGTTGTATATGTAGTTGTATCTGTGTGTGTTTGTTGTTTGTGTGTTGATGAAGGCTTTGGTCGTAATGTCCATATTGTTACATGTGATGGTGTTCTAGTAACTCTTACCATCTACTTCTTGTTTTTTGTGTGATTCATTCACTGTTTCTTTCTGATGGGCTGTCTTAATAAAAGCACGCAACGTGTATATTGGTGAAGGGCTTACGGATGCGGTTCGTGATCCCGTATACCCGCGTTTGAAACACAGCTGCGTGCGATTTGGCAGCAGACCGCGTTGCGATGGTTTATTATGTAAATAGTATGGGATCCGGTCATTCAGAAAGCAATGGCAAACTACTGAACGTAAACTTGCCAAGACATCAACAACAGCAGTGCTGGTGTTGACAGTGATGTCATGTAAATAGCATATGCAACATATACATAGTGACATTATGAGGTGGTGTTCCATTCCTCATAGCCATCTATCCAAGAGACATAATATATACATATAAATATTAATACAAATAAATCTTTGAAATCACATGATCCAAATAAAAAATATTTACAAACCTCACATAATTCAATTGAACCTTATAGTATTACATTAATATGTACATAAACCTTACAAATTAGACTACTGTAAGCAACTCAATACAAATCTTGCTGCATATAAACACCTTATAAAACAATGTCTTGTACAAGTCTTAAACAAATCATCAGTGTATATAAGTCAACAAATACAATCATGCACCAGTTTTCAGTGGATTTATAAGGTGTACCGGCTATATGGTGCTAGCCCCATGGTTGTATAGACCAAACTGATGGATGATGCGGTCAATATGATGCCGACCTCTTTGACTTCCCAGGTCATTTCCTCATACCCATGTTAGGCTGGGCCGACCCGGGAACAGTGGTCTATTATGATTGATTGATTGATTTAAGAACCGACATCACAGCATTCAGGGCATTCCCATAGGTGCTCCGTCCCCATCCTCAGCAGCCAGCGAAGAGTTCTAACACCAATAGTACCAGTAGCAATCTGATTATATGTCCGTCTCGCCTTTCCTCTGAGCGTCGAGCATCGGCCAGATCCCCTCGTCACTCCTCGCTGTCTCATTCTTGACAGACCATGATGATCCATTTGCTCTTCCGAGGTGTACATGTGCTCCCAGAAGGCTGCAACCATGTCTGCCTTGTCATGCATCAATACTCCACCAAGTTTTGCAGAGCCAGCCAATCTGTCCGCCTGTTCATTCCCCAGCACACCAGCATACCCTGAAGAAAAGATCCTGACGATGCTTGCCAGCCAGCGAAGAGTTCTAACACCAATAGTACCAGTAGCAATCTGATTATATGTCCGTCTCGCCTTTCCTCTGAGCGTCGAGCATCGGCCAGATCCCCTCGTCACTCCTCGCTGTCTCATTCTTGACAGACCATGATGATCCATTTGCTCTTCCGAGGTATACACATGCTCCCACAAGGCCGCAACCACGTCTGCCTTGACATGCATCAATACTCCACCAAGTTTTGCAGAGCCAGCCAATCTGTCCGCCTGTTCATTCCCCAGCACACCAGCATACCCTGAAGAAAAGATCCTGACGATGCTTGCCACCCGTGACCTCCGAAGTAAAGCAAGCCACTCTGTATGTAGCATGCCTGTCCTCACCTTCCTCAGCATGCTTTCTGAGTCAGTTACAATCACGATGCGTTTGTGTATTGTATTTTCTTTGAAATCACATGATCCAAATAAAAAAATATTTACAAACCTCACATAATTCAAATGAACCTTAAAGTATTACATTAATCTGTAAATAAACCTTACAAAATTACATTACTGTAAGCAACTCAATACAAATCTTGCTGCATATAAACACATTATACATATATTATATTGGTCTATTATGAAAGACCCACAATGAAATGGATTCAAGCCCATCACGACCAGGCCTGTGGGCAAGCATGCTAGTATCAGCCCAACCACGGCTCAGTAATGAACATCCATAAATGCCTCAAAGTCACAAGTACAGCTGATCAGTGTTTAGAAAACAAACTTATATAGATTGGCTGATACCTATAACACCTGAATATAGTTTCTGTGTTGCTGCAAGACTGTGTGCATTTGTGTGTGTGTGTAATTGTGTGTGCACATTCTCACACATACAAACACACACAGGAGGAGGTGAGAGACATGGAACAGAGACAGACAGACAGAGAAAGAACGAAATTAACAATACTCTGTTGAGTATGTTACAATCACATAGGAAAAAAAAAGTTATGCCGTGAACATAAACAATGTATATTACCATTTTTTGTGACAGGGTGAGATAGAGAGAGAGAGTGAGAGAGCGACACAAGTATAAACACACACACACACACACACACACATAACATGATGTGGAGAAAGACACAATAAGTCTGGATCGCCGATTTATAACGTGATGTGGAGAAAGACACAATAAGTCAGAATATGCAATATATAATGTAATGTGGAGAAAGACACAATAAGTCTGGAACACCAATTTATAACATGATGTGGAGAAAGACACAATAAGTCAGAATATGCAATATATAACGTAATGTGGAGAAAGACACAATAAGTCTGGAACACCAATTTATAACGTAATGTGGAGAAAGACACAATAAGTCAGGATCGCAAATTTATAATGTGATGTGGAGAAAAACACAAGAAGTCAGGATCTCCAATTTATAGTGATGTGGAGAAAGACACAAGAAGTCAGGATCTCCAATTTATAATGTGATGTGGAGAAAGACACAAGAAGACAGGATCTCCAATTTATAACATGATGTGGAGAAAGACACAAGAAGTCAGGATCTGCAATATGCAATATATAATGTGAATCTAGGAATCAACATCAGAGGACACAACCTAAACAGTATAAGATATACTGACAATACAGTAGTAATTCCAGACAATCAACAGTGTAAGGTATACAGATGATACAGTAGTGATTCCATTTAGGGTTATTACTGTTATTGCACACAGTGAGCAACTAAAGTTAGAATTACGCTGTAAACAAATAAAGACTGTTTTCATATCCAAGATGAAAGAAATACCACCATGTAACACCCAAGTAAGTGGGAACATTCTCAAACAACTGAACTGGTACAACTACCTTGGAACAGTCATAACATCTGATGGAAGATGCCTTGAAAGATTAGAACAGAAATGTCATGGTGAAAGTATCCTTTTCCAAGATGGAAAACATATTCACCAATAAAAGGCTGTCATTTGCAGTTAGAAAATAATTGTTGAACTGCTATATAGAACATATAATGTTGTGTGCATCAGAAACATTGACAGCAAACAGACAAACCAAGAAACGTCCCAAAGCAGTGGAAATGTTGTTTCTTCGGAAAATGCAAAAGATACCATGGATGAACAGAGAAATTGCAAAGAATACCAAGGATAAACAGAGAAAATGCAAAGTATATCATGGATAAACACAGAAAATGCACAGAATACCATGGATGAACACATAAAAAGACAGTCCTGCAAGAAACAAATAAAACCCATAAATTAATTAGAGAAATTAGATGAAGACATTCAAGACTTCTTTGGCATGTTGTGAAGAGAAATAAACTGATAGCTTAGTGACAACTGGCAAACCTGATGGGAAAAGAGTCAAGGGAAGACAGAGATAAATGACTTGACATGGCATAACTGGGACAAGAACAGAAACCTGATTCGAGACTGATGATCATGTGAGATAGCTAACCACGACTGCCTATGTTGATTGCTATGGCACTTGAAGGTGATAGTTTGAATAATCATATAAATGATTAGCCCTCAATCTTTAGCAGTAAATGAACAATCTTAGAGAAAATTGTGTACACACCTTCACGTCGTTTAATAGTTAAGAATATTATAAAATAGTTTTATGAATATAGGTTTTTGTACTTGTACGAGAGCTATTCCAAAATCAACTGCCGATGGGGTGGTAACAATTAAACAAATTGACAATAACATCTAAATAACATAAAGTTACATACATTGCTGCATTACTTTTCCACATAGTCCACCACCTAAAATTCAGGCACTTGTCGTTCCGTGGCACATACTTTGTAACCCCTCATCAAGGGATGGCCGCCGATAGGGTACTTAGCCAGTTGTTGACTTCATCCATGAGATCCTTGGCGGTGTTGAAGCGCTGGGTAGCCAGCCAGACCTTCATCTTGTCGAAGAGATGATAATTGCTTGTTGCCAGGTCCGGCTGTAAAGGGGGGTGGCTGAAAATTTCCCACTTACACTGCTCAAGTAAAGCTTTGTGCAAACAGCAGAGTGGGGCAAACGCTTTGTCATGCAGGATAATGATGCCACTAGTGAGCAATTCCATGCCTTTTATTTTGGATCAACCGACGAAGCTTTTCACTGTCTCACAATAACCTTCTGACATTATTGTGGTCCCTAGTGTCATGAATTCCATAAAGAAAATGCACTGGCAGTCCCAGAAACTGTAACTATCATTTTTTGTTGCAAAATGTTTGCTTGAATTGTTTGGGCTTGTTTGGTGAATGAGTGTGCATACACTGTTTTGACTGTTCCTTCGTTCTGTATTCACGAAGTGAACTCATGTCTCATCCCCAGTCACTATTCTGTTGAGAAATGCATCCCCCTCTTCCCAGTAGCGCTGAAGGAACATTAAAGCTGAGGCCATTCTTTGAGCTTTGTGAATGGTCAGTCAGTTGCTTTGGTAGCAACTGTGAACAGAATTTGTAGTAACTTAACCTCTCTGTGACAATTCGACACAGGCTAGTCTGGAAATTTGTGAAAATTCTGTAGAAAGATCTGAAACTGTGAAATGGCAATTTTCCACTACGACTCCGGTCGACATTTTGAATGAGCTCATCTATCACACAAGAATGTTGTCCTTGTTCACCCTCATCATGCGCATCTTTACACCCATCTCTGAATTTCCTGCAACAATCCTCACAGAACTGTCACTCATAATGTTATCACCGTACACACAACACAATTGAAGATGAATCTCAGCCACATTTTTACCTTCTACTTGAAGAAAACGATCACATCACAACGTTCACAGCTGGTGGAAAGGCAATAACAGTGTGTATGTTTATTTGTTCACGATTCATGAACCACTGAAGAAATGTGACTGTAGGTTTATATGTAGTGAGCTAAAAGACTACTAATGATGCAAGCAATGAACAGTGTCTCTATGGCAACCGGTTTATTTTTACCAGCCAATCGGCGGTTAAATTTGGAGTAGTCCTCGTGTATGATTTGCTCTATATACCCCATCACCTGTTATGGCAAATGCCAATGAAATATGATTTGTATTTTGTTGTTATCAACTGACAGCAAATAGGCAATAAATATTGTTTTCAGTGTCACTGATGGCTGGTAGCCTGAAGCATGGCTGGATCAAGTTGATGGCTACTGATTATTATTCTCATCAAATTCAATGAAGTAAAAATAAGTGTTATGTAATATTGTTTTCAACTTAAATAAATCCTTACACTCCATACAAAACTTAAATCACAGCATTGCTGAAATCATGCCATACCCTCATTTACACACACTCCATTTTCTGTTACCTTTTTAAACACCTTGAGCTATATTGGGTATATGGTGCTAGCCCCATATGTGTATAGACTAATGGGTGCTCAGTGGCTGATATGGTCAATATCATGATGGTTGCCTTTACTTTCCAGCAAGTTTCCTGGTATCCATTTTAGATTGGGTGGACTGGCAGCCCAGGACAGTTTTTTAAAAATCCCCGCCATCTATGGGGATTTGAACAAATACATCTATGGGGATACATAGAATCCCCGCCATCTATGGGGGTTTGAATACATCTATGGGGATACATAAAATCCCCACCATCTATGGGGGTTTGAATACATCTATGGGGATACATAGAATCCCCGCCATCTATGGGGGTTTGAATACATCTATAGGGATACATAAAATCCCCACCATCTATGGGGGTTTGAATACATCTATGGGGATACATAAAATCCCCGCCATCTATGGGGGTTTGAACAAATACATCTAAGGGGATACATAGAATCCCCACCATCTATGGGGATTTGAACAAATGACCAGCAGGCCAACAAGAATGTGTGCTAGCTACTGCACTACCACACTCAGGAAGGCAGCAATATATTTTGTTATTAGCAACAACAAAAAATGTAGAATTGTGACGGTAAACAGAAGCATTACACAGTATCAGAACATATAAATACATAAGTATAGCATGAGAAATAAAACTCTGCATGCAGTGACTGGCACTCATTGAAGTAAAGGATAGAAGCAAGATCATACTCACACTAGACAATATAAAAATGTACAGATACAGTGTGGCCACAACAGGACTCGTACCTGTTACTAACAAATAACATATTAAAAAAGTTTGCAGTCTCCGTGGCGAAGTGGTCAAGCCGTCTGACTCGGGCTCTGAAGGTTGTAGGTTCAATTCCGGGCCGCGTTCTTTGATTTACGAGTGCATTTTTTTAGATTCATGGGGGTCGTCGCTGGAGCTATGGAGTTTGCAATTTGTGCAACGATTTCCATGCTGCGGAAAGAGACTGAGCCATATAGGATAAAACCTAGTTAAATGAAGTTGACCCAGTCGACTTTTAAGCGACTTTTTTATGTTAAAAAAATTAATTGCATATCCTTTACAGGACGTTTCAGTCACCCCAGCATTTTTATTAGCTGTCTGTGATCTCTTGGCAAATTGACGTTCAGTAGTTTGCTACTGCTTTCTGAATGACCGGCACTCATACCATTTTATAAAAACTAAACACAAGATGGTCTGCTGCTAAATCGCCTGCTGCTGAACAAAGAATATGAGGGTCTCTAAAATGGACCACTCATTCACTCACCCTCCAAGCTATAGCATCACTGCCATAGTAGGTAAGCAAAGAGCACTTCTGCACACCTTAAGGTGCATTGTACATAATGCCAGACCCATATTTTTCTAGACCAATCAGCACTAAGCCGATGATGTGGTCATTTGGAATGCAAGCCGTATTTACTTCCCAAAACATGTTCTGGTACCCATTTTAGTCTGGGCTATCCTGACAGCACAGGTTGATGTAAAACAATCTACCCAATCATAACCTGCTCAGTGGCCAAGGGGTTACGAATGCACTTCGTAATCCTGCATACTGTGTTCAAAACACAACTACGGGCGATTTGGAAACAGACCGCCTAGCATTGATTTCCATATAATGGTATGTGTGCCGGTGGTTCTGAAACCAATGGCAAACTACTGAAAGTAAACTTGCCAAGAAATCACAAACAGCCAAAGAATGCTGGGGTTGACTGCTATGTCCTGTAAATGATATGCAACTAACTAACCCAGATGTGGATTTGAACACACGACCACCAGTCTGACAGCCACATGTCTAGACACTTTGTTACCACAACTCCCAACATGGACGACTACAATATACTTGGAATGAATGACTAGTGGCGTCCCTGGAATTGTTGCCACAAATTTAGCTTGCCTTGCACACTAGCTCCTCTAGTACATGTGAATGCAGTGCTATCAGCAACAACACATATCTTATAAATGACAATTGAGGACAAATAAGTGACTACAGTGATGCAAATGTTTCAATCTAATGAGTACAGAACACTTAGTGTCACATGAGATGGGCAGTAGAACAACAATCTAATCAACATAGAACACTTAGTGGCACATGAGATGGGCAGCAGAACAACAATCTAATCATACAGAACACGTTGTGTCACATGAGATGGGCAGTAAAACAACAATCTAATCAATACAGAACACGTTGTGTCACATGAGATGGGCAGCAGAACAACAATCTAATCAATACAGAACACGTTGTGTCACATGAGATGGGCAGTAAAACAACAATCTAATCAATACAGAACACGTTGTGTCACATGAGTATGGGCAGCAGAACAACAATCTAATCAATACAGAACACTTAGTGTCACATGAATGGGCAGTATAACAACAATCTAATCAATACAGAACACTTAGTGGCACATGAGATATGGGCAGTATAACAACAATCTAATCAATACAGAACACTTAGTGTCACATGACCATGGGCAGTAGAACAACAATCTACTCAACACAGAACACTTTGTGGCAAATGAGATGGGCAGTAGAACAACAATCTAATCAATCAGAACACTTTGTGGCACATGAGATGGGCAGTAGAACAACAATCTAATCAATACAGACATTTAGTGTCACATGAGATGGGCAGTAGAACAACAATCTAATCAATACAGAACATTTAGTGTCACATGAGATGGGCAGTATAACAACAATCTAATCAATACAGAACACTTTGTGGCAAATGATGATGGGCAGTAGAACAACAATCTAATCAATACAGAACACTTTGTGGCAAATGAGATGGGCAGTAGAACACAATCTAATCAATACAGAACACTTTGTGGCACATGAGATGGGCAGTTAGAACAACAATCTAATCAATACAGACACTTTGTGGCACATGAGATGGGCAGTAGAACAACAATCTAATCAATACAGAACACTTTGTGGCAAATGAGATGGGCAGTAGAACAACATCTAATCAATACAGAACACTTTGTGGCACATGAGATGGGCAGTATAACAACAATCTAATCAATACAGAACACTTTGTGGCAAATGAGATGGGCAGTAGAACAACAATCTAATCAATACAGAACACTTTGTGGCACATGAGATGGGCAGTATAACAACAATCTAATCAACACAGAACACTTTGTGGCAAATGAGATGGGCAGTAGAACAACAATCTAATCAATACAGAAACACTTTGTGGCACATGAGATGGGCAGTAGAACAACAATCTAATCAATACAGAACACTTTGTGGCACATGAGATGGGCAGTAGAACAACAATCTAATCAATACAGAACACTTTGTGGCACATGAGATGGGCAGTAGAACAACAATCTAATCAATACAGAACACTTTGTGTGAGATGGGCAGTATAACAACAATCTAATCAATACAGAACACTTTGTGTGAGATGGGCAGTATAACAACAATCTAATCAATACAGAACACTTTGTGTGAGATGGGCAGTAGAACAACAATCTAATCAATACAGAGCACTTTGTGGCACATGAGATGGGCAGCAGAACAAAAACAAAGTTTGTATGCCTGTTGTATTTTACTTTGAGCTTTCAATTTTTGCCGGCAACATGAGAAATAATTTCTCACAAGTTTTCTTACATGCAAAAATTGTGCCCGTTCTGTGGCGAAGAGGTTACGAATGCAATTCGTAATTCCGAATACCGCATTTGAAACACAGCTGCTGACAATTTGGAAGCAGACCGTTTGTGTTGGTTTCCATACAATGTCATGAGTGCCGGTTATTCAGAAAGCAATGACAAACTACTGAACATAAACAGCCAAACAATGCTGGAGTTGACTGCTACATCCTGTACAGGATATGCCTAAACTGTGTCTGCTTAGGCTGCAGCTCTGTCTACCCAATCTGGTTCTGTGTCTGCTCTATTAGGTGCTCTGTGTTCCCAATCCTGTGCTCTGTGTTCCCAATCTGGTGTTCTATGTTCCCAATCAGGTGCTCTGTGTTCCCAATCCAGTGCTTAGTGTTCCCGATTAGTGGCTCTGTGTTCCAACTCTGGTGCTCTGTGTTCCCACTCTGGTGCTCTCTGTTCCCAATCTGGTGGTCTATATTCTCCAGCTGGATCACTACTTGCCTACACTGAAATTCTGCCCGTTCAAATGAGTGCTCTGCCTGGTCAAACTGCTGCCCTGCCTCAAAGTGTTGTAATGTTTGATTAAACTGGTGCTCCGTGTGCTGCCCTGCCTCAAAGTGATGAACTGTTTGATTAAATTGGTGCTCCGTGTGCTGCTCCTGGTGATCTGCCTGTTCATAGTGTTGCCCTATCTGTTCAACATGGGATCAGGAAGCTTACGAGTCTGGTCTACCTTGTGAGAAATGGATACTGCCCGTCTATAACTCCATTCTTCCCGTTTAGCTGGCGGTATTGCACATTTGACTGTCTTAAAGTGAGATGTCATCTTTGACTGTGTAACTTTACTGTATTTCCTCTTGCAAGCATCTGAAAAAACATATTATTACAGTAGTTTTACCTCATTACATCAATAGATTCATGTAGGAATTATTTCTCATATGCACCAAGTATTTATATTGGTTAAAACTGTACACAACTTCCTGTTTAGTCTCACATTTTTACATGTTTTTTGTTTGTTTGTTGCTTTTGTCTACTTGTGCTTTCTGATTGGTCTAAACATATGAGACTATGCCGGACTCTCCTTCGGGAGACCCGGGTTTGATCCCTCGGTAAGGTGTGGGATTGTTTTCTGCTGGGGTAAAAGAAAATCCTAACCTGCACAGTTCGCGGTGACTGCACTAGCCAGGCGGTCTTAATTCCTCAGGCTCAAAGACCCCTCTGCCATACACCGCAAGGTACTATATTGGCAGTAAATGACAGTGTCAATTATGACAATACTATACTATGTACTAGTACACTACACTACACCACACTACACCACACTACACTACACTACACTTCACTACACTACACATTATGAGACTTGGACTACATGTACATGTAATACTAAAGGGGACTTACACAAGCACCACATAACAGAAACTAATCACATGAGGCTTTTATGATGGAACAAAAAGATAGCTTTTAACTTAGCTCATTAAAAAAAAAACATATTTTGAACATAGAAAAAGTGTGTTGTTTGTCCATCAAGAATGATGATGACCATTCATTTCATCCAGTGGGGTTGAAAGTATGGAGCCGTGAGTTCTAAGATGGCTGATAAGGCCTATTTTGGCTTGAAATGTTCTTTGACAATGTGGGCAAAGAATGCTTGACGTTCCAGGAGGAGGATCTCCTGCAGTGGTTTTTCTGTCCAGCCTTTTCTTCACAGCTCTTGCAGTCCTGGTTGCTTCACAAGTGATGCACCCCTGCCTAATGATGTACGCCACCAATTTCGGTCTTTGGCAGCAGTCTCCCAAGTGTCATGATGAATTCCAAAAGCTTTTAGTGAGATCTTCAGAGTTTCTTTAAAGCATTTCCTCTGGCCGCCTTGGGAGCGTTTACCATAAAAAATTTTTTTAGGGAGCCTGTGATCTGGCATGTGAGTCAAGTGACCAGCCCAGAAAATCTGATTCTTCATTAGTAGAGTGTGGATACTGGGCATGGACACTCTTTCTAGGACTTCAGTGTCTGGGATCTTGTCTTGCCATTTCATCTTCAATAGCTTCCTAAGGCAGACTGTGTGGAAGTGGTTTAATTTCCTAGCATGTCACTGATAAACAGTATGTCAACTGCAGTGTAGGGTACCCACCAACCACAGCTAGCTGGTTAGGTAATGATGGAGCAGACAATGTTTAGGGCACCTTTTCTAGCCCCTTCCTCATGCTATGGAGGTGAGCAGTGCTTTCCTATAGAGGGTTGCTCAGTTGGCTGCCGAATCCGACAGCTGCTCCGGTCAGTAGAAGACGACCATATAGCTTAAGCTGTCTGTGTGCAGGTCTGCAACTACGACTGCCAGCGTGCCCACGCCTGCCGCTTTGCCGCTCGCCCATCGTTACAGGGCTTGAAGATGATATATGAATTTGGATGAAGAATGACTTGCGCGATGAATTAGATTAAAGTGAGGAAAAGTTGCGCAATTCATCGACCTTACTTTCTCACCTGAGTCCATCTGAGTCCAGTGGCAAGACAAGTCAAGAAGACTGGAGAGAAATACAGGTGCAGTGGATGACCCAGAGCGCTTTAAGTGCCTTGCCGTGCTCATTACATTCCACGACGCTTTGCAGGTATACACTGTCTTGCCCATTGAAACATCAATGATTTCTTCCACGCAGTCTGCTGAATCCTGTCTTCACATGCTGGGTAGGCATACCCTAGTTCACAGATTGGTTTGACACCAAATCGGTTACCGACACCTGGTTTAGCCAGCCTGTCACCGCTGTTGTTCGGGGGGTGGCCACTGTCGCATGCTGACAGCTACTAGGAGCCACAGGCGTGAGCTGCATGTCAGGCTTGGACCAGTGGGGAATGGGCCCTGAAAAGGGCATGCCAGTCATCCTTACCAAAGGTACAACCAATGCCTATAGAAAAGGTACTATTTACCAACAGGCATCACAGCATGAAAATGTTCACTTACATACATAAGCATATAGGAAACAAAAGTATAACTGTAATCATAAGCTACACGAAAAGAGCACATTATAATACAAACACTGTAAACAAGCTTACATCCTGATGCACCCAAAAACTCTTCTACCATGTCTGGGTACTTGGAACCAAACAGATCTTGGGACAAATGAAAAGCGTAATTGCTTTCATCTGAAATTTCATCTTGATCTGAAAAACACAAGATTATGATTACGATGAAGAATCAACATCACTGCACTAAGGACAAATCCATAAGCACTCAGTTTTTCCCAAAAGAGTGGACGCTGATTGTCTCTGTTGTGGCCTGGTGGGCTTCACTTCAGAACAGTCCCACCTGCTACATACTCCATTCCTCAAACACTGATAATCGAGAAGATTCCTCCAGAGATATGTCACCATGCACTAATGTAACAAAATTTGAACTTACAGTTTATTTTGTGTCATGAAACCAACCCGGATTCTGAAAACCCAGCTTAGTTGAACATTTTACCGCATTATTTCTTACTCCCCAAACATAATAAATGATGAGGGCTGATGATAACAACCGATAGTACAGCATGGCTGAAGGTAAACACATTATACAAAACTAAAACACTTCCATTCCAGAGAGCCATTCCCTTCCAAGCAGCAGCTGGAAGATATAAGACATTGTAAAAGAATTGGGGAGTGCTGGCAATGGAATACAAAGGGTGAGATAACCCCAGATTAGATCATGCATTACATGATGGAAGTAATTGCAGGAGGCTAGAAGGGAAGATGGACATTCATTCAGCGCTTTTATGAAGGAACAGAAAGATGGCTGATTAGCTTAGTTCATTCAAAAGACCCATTTCGAACAAAGAAAGGAAAAGGAGTGATGGACTCCACGATCTACCCAGTGGAACAATGAAGACCTGTCAATGACACAGCAGACTGACATTAGTTGTTGACATTAGTGTGTGTCTTGAAAGTTTACAAATTCTTGTCATTGTTTTGACAATGTCCCCTATCTCAAGCAAATGCTACTCATTAAACTTATAACGTGCAGCATGCAGGAGGTGAAACAGTGTGCGCTGATAATTTGTGTAACACAAGTGGACTAGCCACGAGAGGTCATTTTTATATAGAATTCATTGTGTGCACAGTTCCTAGCTATGGCTTGCATGAACGTGAAATTGAGAAACTGAGATTGCCGCATGGAGACAGTCAGTGGAAGAGCCTAGTTACATGTGTGAGCTGGTAGATTTTGTGGTTAGTGTTATGTGATGCTCTCCAGCATGGTGGATAGCAAGGCCAAAGATTAGACTATCTGAACAAATGAGAAAGATTTCAATTGCAGCGGGATGATCATCAACAAGTACCTTACCGACTGTCATGGACAATCATGTTTCTCCACAACTTGTGATCTCCAATGGAATGCTTCAATTTGTTGTGTGTTGAATTCCCTCCAAGCCATAACACAAGACTGTCAAGAATTTTCTGCCGCTGCCTTCTTCTATCTCCCTTTCCACAAATCTTCGAGTTGTCCCAACATGTTTCAGTTTTTGTATTCTCATAAAGGGACCAAAAAATGATGACTGCCTCTTCTGATGTTTGTTATAAGTTGTGTTTGTGACTTAACCTCCCTCGAAATGTCCAGATTACTCATTTGTACTGTCCATGGAATTTTCAGCTTTCTTCTATAAAACCACATCTCCAAAGCTTCCAGGAATGTTTTAATTGTTCATATCTAAGACAATTAATAACAGATGATAAATAATGAAAGCAAGCAAAAGCTAGAATAATAAGAGAATAGAAATGGGTGAATCAATATTCATCAATATGAAACAGCTTCTAGTGTCTAAACAGCTATGCTATGAATTAAAAGTAAGAGTGATCAAATGTAAAATGTACTCTTCATTACTGTTTGGTACAGAATCATGGACAATGAATAAACAATATGCAGTTAAAATTAGGCTTTAGAAAAAGGGTTATTAACATGAATAGGAGGACTGTCGTGGAAGGAGAAGGCAGTTATCAGTTCAGTTATCAGTTGGGGTATCTTCGTTGCACTCCGGACATGTCCATAGGTGCTCAGATCCTCCCCCCAGCATATGCATCAGCGTCCGGTGGCTAATAGTGCCAGTTCTGTGTTGGTTGACGAGGCGCTTTGTTTTCCCGATGTACTTCTCGCGTCTGGCTGTGCCGATTCTTACTCCCAGGTCTTTCATCCTGGAAAGCGATGTGGAATCACTGGCGTCAAAATCCTCTGTTCTCGCCATATCTTTAAGGGCGTTAATGACATCGGCACGATCCATGGGCTGGCCATCTACAGGGGGTGCAGAGCCAGCCAATTTATCAGCTCGTTCATTTCCCTCGACTCCCGCATGTCCCGGGACGAAGATGAAGGTGACTTTGCGGACAACAGACTTCCGCAGCGACTCAGTCCACTGTCTACGTACAGATCCAGCTTCGACCTTCTGAATCATGCTCATTGAATCACTTAGTACACACACGTTGGTATAATGCTGTGATTCCAGCCATATGAAAGCCTGTGTAACTGCCATCACCTCCATCGTCATGCTGCTCGTGGTCATAGAGTGGGCACCACTGGATTCTTGAACGGTTCGGCCCGCTGAACGGGCTGTAAATGCCCACGCACTTCTCTGCTGCTTTACAACAGATCCATCTGTATAGATGAGCACTTCGGGGCTATCTGAGTGATCATAGATGAGCGCGTTAACCTCTGCATTGACAGCGGCAGGGTTCTGCTCTCTGCACCGTCTGTCGAGTGTGATAATGCAGGAGAAGGTACACTTAAAAGCTGGAGGCACCGGCACCCATTCCTTGCCGGGGTTGATACTGGTAAGACTGCAGACCTGTCCGACGACATCTTCCGCCCGACCCATCCATGATTTGCCCCTCTTTAGCCTGTCACCCTTTTCTCTGAATACAGCGTCATGCAGAGGGTGCTGCTCATCTGCACTTATTTTTAAGTATGCACGAGCTCTCCAGATCTTGATCCTGTGTTCCATTGTCGGGAAGTCAAGGAGGTATCTCATTGCTACACAGCTGGTGTCTCTCGTGCAGCCCAAAATGATGCGCATGGCTTCGTTTTGTACCTTTTCAAGTCTTCCAATCTGTGTAGGGCTGACAGTGAGGATGGCCAGGGCATACTCGATGCGTGAAAGCACAAGTCCTTGGAACAGAAGTAATAGCAGTCTTTGCTCGATATTGGCAGTCGCCATGACTCTCATTGCTGTCAATCCTTTTCGAGCCTTCGTTATGACATAGTCGACATGATCTTTGAAGGACAGGCTACGATCAAGCCTCACGCCAAGATATGTCATTGACTGGGTTCTACTCAGAATGCTCCCATCCATTCTAACTGCCGGCAGGTCTGTTTTCACAATATGGTTGTTTAGTGAGAACCATGTAACCGTTGCCTTTGCAGGGTTGACAAGGGCATCGGCATCAGCACACCATGAGGTGTGAGGACCATGAGGAGGAGAAGGCAACAAACAACAATGTAAAACAAAAACTAGGATTGAATAAAACATTACAGAATGAAATCAATGTCAGACAATTAAGGTACTTTGGCTATAAAAAGAAACAGATAATTATTAAAGCATGTGCTAGAGTGAAAAATGGAGGGTAAGCATACAAGAGACAGCCAGCGTTACATATAGGTAGACAATACCAGGAGATGGACTGGCAGAAGGCTGTATGTGGGCACTGCTAATACAGAGACAGAGGATTCTGGAGTTATTACAGCCAACCTTCTTTGTGGAGGTAACACTTGATGGTGAATTAAATAATGTATGAGGAGTTGTTTTGCATAGAATGAGTTAAACTTTGACCATGTTTTCACATGCATCCACTGTGGACAAACATTTGCAGCATGAATTGGCCTTATCAGCCACACTCGCCACTACCATGAGTCATAGTTATTAAGCCTTTTTGAAGCACAATGTACCAAACTATCGTCTGTCAAGACGGAAAGGTGCTAATGAGTTAAACATTGCACACACAAATTATATTTCACTAATGGTTCGGAGGAGCAGATGGATCACCATAGTCTGGTAAGAATGAGACAGCGAGGTGTGACGAGGGGATCTGGCCGACGCTCGGCGCTCGGAGGAAAGGCGAGACGGACATATAATCAGATTGCTACTGGAACTATTAGTGTTGGAACTCTTCGCTGGCTGCTGAGGATGGAGACGGAGCGCTTGTGGGAATGTCCCGAATGCTGTGATGTCGGTTCCTAAATCAATCAATCAATCAATCAATCAATCAATCAAGTGTCACCTCCATGGTGAAGGTTGGCTACAATGGATCTCCAACGACTAAAGTAAAGTAAAATGCTTATCTTTGGCTTTAGTGGTGCATTCCAACAGACTTCTGTCTGTCCATCTCTTGATATTATCATCATACTAGTATCATTGATCTGGCTTTAGTGGTGCACTCCAACAGACTTATGTCAGTCCATCTCCTGGTATTGTCTACCTATATGTAACGCTGGCTGTCTCTTGTATGCTCCTCCATTTTCACTCCAGCACATACTTTAATAATTATCTATGTTTCTTTATATAGCCAACAGACTTCTGTCTGTCCATCTCTTAATATTATCATCACACTTATATCACAGCCTACATCTTGTTAGTCTGCCTTCGACATCTGCAACCAGTACTTGGTTTATTTAGGGAGCTGTGGTAGCACAGTGACTAGCATGCTGTATGTCGGCCTGGTGGTCATGGGTTCAAATTTGCACTGAGGCAGAAGAAGCAGCAGCATACAACTATAGGATAAACCTAACCTCATCAAATAAGCATCTAGGAATGAAAGGCATCCAAAATAGGAATCTGATCACGTCATCTAGTACTTCAGTGACCTAGTATATAAGAAGCCCCCAAAAATCACACTCTTACTGTGATATCTGCCACAAGATTACTTTTACTTCTGAATTCAACAACATTACTTCTGATCCTCTATTCAACTATTTAAGTACTTAATTTCTTCAGGGGACTCATTGTACTCATTGGGGAGGTACTTGTAATTTACGTCCACAAGTCATAGACAAGAAGACAACATTTTAGAGCAACTGACTGTTGTAGGGGTTGAATCTGCTACCTCTCCATCACACACTGACAAATTTAGAGTGTGTGCTCTTATCCATTCAGCCAAGCTGACCTCTGATTGAACAGAAGAATGGCAACATGCTTCAGAATACCAAGTACATCTTGTAACACAAACTGGAAAATACAATAATAAACCAGCCACATAACAGGAACCTGCAGTGGCTATGTGGGTATCATCTCATGTTGTCAGCCAGAGTGCACAGAGGAGTCGGTAGCTCTTGCCCTCCCGTTGTAAACTGCCAGAACTGATACTGAAGCCTTCTCCGACAATGCTGACACCATTGTCAGTATAACGTCATTTCCATTAGACCATCAAGCCCGCTAACCCAAATTTAGTAGATCACATTAAATACAACAGTTCTAATAACATAAAACCAAACCCAAACAGAGAGGTAACTCAAGAAATCTGAAAGAACACTTCAGAAACTCATTGCATAACAGGTATGAAAATAATATGGAAATTAAAAAGGAAAACTAAACCAAAATGTATAATTAAATGTCAAAGATCTCGATCTTACATGTTGTTTCCATATAGATTGTTTGTGCCCAAGGTTAACGTTAAACTGCATGTAATATGAAATGACACAGATTAAACAAACAGCTTGCCATACCACAGAGACTTACATCATTCACAACTAGTTCAAAGCTTATAATTAAAGATTAGATTCTTGTGGCCTATATCAGATTCATCATTATCATCATGATATTCAATGTCATCATTATCTTCAACATTGTCATCAATATTACCATGAATATTAGCGAAGGAACCTGGATATACACTGCTGTTGGGATTCAATGGATAAGAAATGGGACAAGAATGAATGAGTTAAGGAATGTGATTGGATGAACTAAGGGTCAAGAATGAATGAATTAAGAAATGGGATTGGATGAACTAACGGACATGAATGAATGAGTTAAGGGATGTGATTAGATGAGTTGAATGACAGAACTGAATGGGTTAAGGGTTATGGTTGGGAAAGTTAAGGGACAATAATGAATAAGTTATGGAATGTGACTGGATGATTGGAGGGATGTGACTGTGCCATGATCCAAAAATAACTCTGTAAAGAATTATGAGTGATTGTCAGAAGGAAATGACGGTGATAAGACAAAATTACAAAATCAGACAGAATAAATAAGAAGTATCAGTTAGTGACTGAGAATCAGCTCAGGAGAGATTTAATCAGGATATTACTATGAATAGAAATCAACTCGCACGAAGCGAGGTCAAGGACAATCATGTGACTTTGAGGACGAGACGGTGTGTAAGGCATTCAGCCGAGAAGATTTATTAGCGACAACACCTCCGCTAAAGCAGCTAAATTAATGTAGATATGTGTGAACATAAAGTCTTGTGTTTACTTTGAACCAATATTAAAGAATAAATAAAGATGGATCGACTCAGTCAACAAGCAACGTTGTCAAACCCAAATATGACTGAAAGTCCTGCCAACTAGTCTGTAGTCGACTAATTTTGTCAACATTCTATCGATCGACAAAAGGAACGTTAACAATGGCAAATGTGTATCCAGTGTGTCAGGACCTGCAAGTAGTGCTTGCGTTAAGTTATAGACATTTTTGTAAAGTAGAGAATGGCATTTTGTGCCCTTGACAACAAAACCATAGTCTATTGATTACTGACTGCGTGCAAATAGCCGTGCATGAATACACAATAACAACCAGTGACTGAGGTTGGTGGTGCATCAGAATTTGTTCAGCGTTGTTCTGTAATAAATGATAGATGTGGATTTGGGACGCAGGCGTTGTGCAGTCATTTTATCTCAGCTGTGTCTTTACTAACACTGTCATGTATTATTTAAATGACAAAACGAGCCAAATAATAATAATAACATGGCAGACTGGGTGAGTTACGGGATCTGATTGAATTAATTAAGGGATTGAAATGACTGAGTTAAAGGATGTAATTGGATGAGTTAAGGGATAAAACTGAATAAGTTAGGCATGTGATTGGATGAGTTAAGGGACAGAACTGGATAAGTTAAGGGATAAGACTGGATGAGTTAAAGGGTTTTATTGAATGAGTTAAGAGATAGGACTATATGAGTTTAGGAATAGGATTCAAATGAATGTAGACAAATGGTTAAATGAGTTAAGGGAAAGGCTGGATGAGTTACATGATGTGATTCAATGAGTCAAGACATCTGGTTGAATGAGTTATGGGACATAAGTGAATAAGTTAAGGGAGAAGATCAAATTAATGAAGACAGTTGAACGAGTTAAGGAATGTAATTGGGTTAGTCAAGTGATAATACTGAAAAGAGAAGAGATAAGTTTGACTTAATAGAATGTATCTGACAGCGTAAATATTTGTGAAGGCAAGACAAAGGAAACTGAACAAGAACAACAAGAGGAGACACAAGTACAAGACGAAGACGACACATACAGCATACCAGACACTCTTTTCGTAGACACAGACACAAGTGATAAGAACGAGGAACAAGACGATCCTCCCACACAAACCCTTGACGCTACAGACCTGCTCGCCTAAATGTACTCAACAAGGATAATAATTTTGCGTGTGATTCTATACACTTATTATATCTCATTCATTTGATTTTACTTAAATTATAATGACTAGTGATTTAGTTATTATTACTTTAAACATTTGTGGTATACGTACAAAATTACAACATATTATCACACTAATAAACAAACACAAACCAGATTTTCTACTACTACAAGAAACAAATATATGTTCAAAAACATTCGCACAACATATCACCACACAGCTAGGCCTCAGACATTCATGCTTTAGTTTAGGCACACACAAAATTGGGTCAGGAACAGCTATTCTGCAGACATCAGACAGGTGGGACATAATTAAAACACACACGGATAACCATGGACGAATCTCCATAATACAGGTAGAAAACACTATACAAGCATACACCATAGTGAACATACATGCACCACCAAATTACAATCACCAACCAAACTTTTACCAAGAATTAGACACCTTACTTATACAAACATACAGAGGGCAAAATATTATCCTTGCAGGGGATTTCAATTTTGTACTCTCAGATTTGGATATCGTAGGGGCAGGCAAAGCAGGAATCAAGACACAATTAAGGAGAAATGACAGAAGTGGAATACATCAACTGGATATACTAAAGAATACCCTAGACACACACAATCTAATAGACGCTTTCCGATACAGACACCCTAATAACATTGCAACAACACACAAAAATAGGGCTTACAATAGATCAGCCAGATTAGATAGAGTATACTCACCTTCAACACACCAAATAATACACACAAAACATCTACAAGAGACATTACAATACACAGATCACAAAGCAGTACTAACACATATCACTACAGACACTACAAACACAAGGCCATCAAAAAGAACATCACATTGGAAGTTCAATAACTCCTTACTCCAACATACAGGTTATTTACAACATGTGACACAACTTATTCTAACATACACTAATAGTACACCCACGGACAACATAACACAAATTTGGGATTTACTAAAGAATACAATACGGTGTAGAACACAACAGTTAGCATCCATCATACATAAAGACAGACTACAACAAGAACATATCATACAGACAGCAATACAACTCACAAAACAGACTGACAGGAATGCACCACACCTAAACACACTAGAATCACAATTAGAACAACACCAGCAACACACACTCCGCGGTGCACTCCTTCGAACTAAACTTACTAACATATCAGAAGAAAGTCCCAATAGACAGCACCTTGCATTAGAGCAAAACATTCAACGCAACAGACAAATAGGAGCAATAACAGACATGCAAGGAAACACACAAACAGAGACAGTACATATACTAGAAACATTCCAACAGTACTACACTGACCTATATACAGCAGAACCCGCCAACACACAAACACAAAATAGATTCCTAAAATACACAAAAAAATTGTCAGACACAGATAAAGACACACTAGACACAGAGCTTACATTAGCCGACATAACACATGCACTCAATCAAATGCAAAAAGACAAAACACCAGGACCAGATGGACTCACAGTAGAATTCTACCAACACTTCTTTCCTATCCTAGGCAATTTCCTTCTAAAAGTCTACCAAGAAGCTTTTCATAAACAAGAACTCCCAAACACTTGCAACATGTCATATATAACACTCATACCTAAAGACAACACAGACAAAACACAGCTGAAAAACTATAGACCCATCTCCTTATTAAACACAGACTACAAAATTCTAGCAAAATCACTTGCAAACAAAATTAAAAACTTCATGCCATCACTCATCCACCCAGACCAACAGTGCAGTATTCAACACAGAAACATACACCAACATACACACTTCATTAGGGATTTCATTACATACACCCACCAGAAAGACTGTCAATCCTCTCTCTTATCTTTAGACCAGGAGAAGGCCTTTGACAGAATCTCACACTCATACTTACACAAAACACTAGCACACTGCAACATAGGACAGTACTATAGACAGTGGATAGAAATATTGTATAAAAATCCTGAAAGTAAGGTACTGGTGAATCATTCACTCACTGGCAGTTTCAGAATCAATAGATCTGTCAGACAAGGGTGTCCACTATCACCAGTCCTATATGTACTCACACTAGAACCACTCTTAGAAGCAATTAGACAGGACACTAACATTAAAGGTACATTTATACAAGGGTCTGGAGAGCGGAAATTAATTGCTTATGCAGATGACACCGTTTTCTTCCCTACAACCAACACTTCCATAACGAACATACTTCACACCTTCAGACAGTTTGGTGAAGGAAGTGGGGCCAAAATAAACATACAGAAGTCTAAAATAATGGGTCTGGGGAAGTGGAAGAATAAAGCAGATTTCCCCCCGGATCTAACAGTCACAGATAACATGAAGATTTATGGGATCACTTTTCCATCCAATCCCAGAAAAACACACACAGGAACATGGCAATCACTGACAAAACAAATTATAGACATACTACATAGGTTCAAATACAAGACATCAACAATTTTTATACGAAGCACTATTGTTAAACACCTTCATCTTTCCTAAAATACTATATTTAGCCACAGTGTTAGACCCACCAAAACAAACAATCACAGACATAAACAAACACATCAGGAAATTCATCTTTAAAAACACAATCCACAGTATTAAGCACAAGACTTTAATACAAGAGAAGACTAGAGGGGGAATTTCACTACAGGACCTTAACACAAAAATACAAGCATTAAGAATCAACCACATAGGACGCATCATCAATCATCCAGATCAACACTCGCTAGCATTATACTATATTGCAATTAGATTACACAGAATTAAGAAAATAGACAAAACAACACCGCACTATTACGGCACACTACCGCACTTCTACAGAACATGTATGCAAGCAATTCAAGGTAATGAACACTTAATACAACAGACAACCAAGCAGATATACACATATTTAGTACAACAACAAGCCCCACCACTACACCTGAGAATCAAAAGAGGATACAAATATCACATGAAAGACTACAGTTGCACCTTCACTAACTTACACAACAAACATATCACATCAAAATCCAAAGAAATAACATACAGGCTAATTTATAATATGACCCCGACAACTGAGAGAGCCGCACAAA
The DNA here is from genome assembly GCA_014155875.1 of Cepaea nemoralis. Taxonomy (NCBI): domain Eukaryota; kingdom Metazoa; phylum Mollusca; class Gastropoda; order Stylommatophora; family Helicidae; genus Cepaea; species Cepaea nemoralis. The sequence goes on from JACEFZ010005091.1 coordinate 634,767, forward strand.
CATTCAAGCAAATAGCCCCATGCAAATTATGTAGACAAAATATTCAGGAAACAGAGGATCATCTCTTCTATGAATGCCCAGCAATCACAGCCACTAAGATTGCACTGCAACAATTAATAGAAACACACACAAACAAGAAAACTGACGCTTATAAGGCCATTTTTTTAAATACAATACCCACAGCCACAAAAGACAAACACACTAAACTTCTTGTTGCACTGGCGGAGTATAGAAACGTAATATGGTCGAGTAGAAACTCGGCCACACACAATCACCAAACAATACAACCACACACACTAGCAAAGATTTTTCAACAAAAAATCGCCCAGCTATTCGCAGATTAATAAACAAGAGCCACTCCCATCAAATTTCACACTACATAACATACATGTTCAAACACACTCTCACAGTATATTTCTATACTCCGCATGTGTACCACTAAGCCCAATCATTGAGGAACAAAGCGCCAAATAACTGAATAAATGTCTTTCTTTGTTACTGAGTCCTGGAGCCCAATCTAGACAGAACAATGGGACGGTGGCCTTTGTGAGTCAGTGGTCTTGTCGACCGAAGTTTGACCTCGGTCTGAACAGCTCTCTCTCTCTCTCTCTCTCTCTCTCTCTCTCTCTCTCTCTCTCTCTCTCTCTCTCTCTCTATCTCGTTCTCTCTCTCTTTCTCCCCCCCCCCCCCCACCCCAAACATGAATGACTATACGCTGTATTCGCAATGTAAAAGCCTGTTTTTGTACATAATAAATGGGATATTTATGTATACGCTGAATTCGCAATGGACAACTTAACAAATTCCAATCTGTTTACGCGCGCTCTCTCTTTATCCCTCCCCCTCCTCTCCCCCTCCCCAGCTCCCTCTCTCTCCCTCCCTCCGTGTTGACCGCGTTCCTGGTCTCAACCCACCCCACCACAAGCAAATCCTGGGCACTTGCGATTAAGTCGAGGGCTGTCATTCAGCAATAATATTGAATCCACTTACAGGAAGTAAGCTTGCATGAGACTGCCTGCAGTGTAAAACGTGGGGCGGCTTTTGCCGTTTCGACCTTGACACCAACATTTCCTTTAATGTATATATCTTCGGTGTGGAAGAGAACGCGTGCTGTGTGTGGAAGGTTTATAAGCGTGTGAGAAAGATGGGTTTAGAATGAACGAGCGGAAGGAATCATCACCACACCATAGTCGTTGTTGTCTCCGTCATTATCATCACCATTATCACCACCATTACCATCACCACTATCATCATCATTATCATCACCATTATCATCACTATTACCATCAATCACGTTAGAATGGGATGACTGAAAGCGTACGTCATTATCATAACTGTATATGTATGTTTTTGTTTCATTAACGCATATGACATAACACTAACAAACGGCAACGCTCTGTAATATACACAAACAAAGAAACACGCATTGCACCTTGTAAATATACATTGCTTTGTATAAAATAAACGTATTTAAAAAAAAAAAAAAAAAAAACAATGATGTAAAAAGACTGAATGAACCTTCACTTTAGATGTCTCTGGCTTGATTGTTGTACTGAAAGTGTACATGCATCGTTTGCTAATTCAATAAATGGATGTGTTAGACTGGGGAAAAAAATCCCCTGGAGCCAATTATAATTGAAAAGGTAAGACTGAATAGCTCATTGTCCAGATTATATTTAAAAAAACTAGAAAATGACTCAACAAACAGAATTATTTATAACATGAGTAAAAGTTTCAAAGAAAAGTTGAGAATCATTTTACGTGCCTTCAGGTGTATTGGGTAAACTGCAGTAGACAAACCAGCACTCAATGGGTGATGTGGTCAACTGTACACTGGCTATCTTAACTTCCTGCCATTTTCTCCCACCAATTTTTGGTTTATTCGACCTGAGTGTCCAGACCAATTTTTAAAAAAACGTGCCTTGTTGCAGGCTTGAACATGTGACCACCATTACAGCGTGTGTGATTATACCATCGGCATACTTAGGACTCAAGATTTAAGTAAGTAAAGTAAAGGATCTCCTTACATACCATGAGGTCCATTGGTCACATGATATAAGCCCATATTTTTATAAACCAATCAGCACTAGAGGAGCCTGGGAGATCAAATCATGTTTTATAGGCATTTGGGGTTTATATTGCCCCAAAAAGCAGTGAAGGATTGTGGGCTAGTTATTTAATCTAGGCTGACAGTGGCAAGAGGTCAGTCTGGGAAAGTAAACTAAATCACCGCAAACTGTTAACTGGCCATACTTCAGACATAATGGTCACAGACTACCAAGCATACTTCAGGCTTCCACAACTATTTGAAATTAACAATGATGCAGTCAATGATAATGCTCTGTGCATCTGAGAATGGCACTGTTCAGTCAGGGAAAATCACCACACAGTAGCATTCACCAAGTCAGGTAAATGTCGACCGAAGTCCAAGCTTCATGCCATACTGGTAGTCGTCTTGCGAGGACCACACTCCGCAACAGAGACCAAGAGAGGGGTCGAGGAACTGCTATTGTTCTTTGGGTGCATACTTACAATCTGCCTCTGTCATTTCTAAGAAATGATGTATGTGATAGTCAATGATTATTCCGGCCTCTAACAGTTCACTTGACAAATAGTGACTAATAGTCAGTTCTTGTGTTATTCCCATATGGGGTAAATTCATTTAGGTTGTTCACAACATTTGTGCACTAATTACAACTTGGTCATATTTTTGCACTATTTTAACTTGCATTCATATAAACGGAGTTCTTTCCCTGCAAAAGCAGTAATATATATTTCCCAGTGCAGTAAAAAAAGTTGCTTAAAAGTCGACAAGGTCGACTTCATTGCACCAAGTTTTTATCCCATATGGCTCAGTCTCTTTCTGCAGCGCGGAAAGCGTCACACAAAGCATGAACCCCGTAGCTCCAGCAACGACCCTCAGGAGTCTCAGAAAAAATGCACTCATGAAATGAAGGACGCGGCCCGGAATCGAACCCACAGCCTTCGGAGCCCAAGTCAGACGGCTTGAGCACTTTGCCACGGAGACTCCCGTGCAGTAACTGGGAATCAGTAAATGTGCACTAGCTACCATGCTTACCTATTGGCCAAATGGTCTGTGTTTAAATCCCTATATACTCAATAGACCTCAAGGGTTAAGGTGTCTCCTTTATGTTTTGTGTTGTTGCAGTAAGTGATACTGACCACATCAGTGATCCAGAGCTAATTGATCTATAAATATATGGGCCTGGCACTATATACCCAATGCAGTTAAGGCAAGTAAAATGGTCCTTTACTTTCTACTAGTTAGCCGAACATGTAGTTTACACCTTGGCCTCTGGTGAAAGCTCCCTTCCAACTACCTGTTTATGGCACTAAACAATACATGTCATGTCATATGTTGACATCGTTATCTAATGGTCTCTAACAGTGCTAATCATTTCTGGCTAAAGCATATTTTTGTAGCAGCATGTTCGGGAGGTACACAGCACAGACACAAATCTGGATCCTCGCCAGTGCTACAGAGTTTGTATGGTGTGTTCAGTCTCTTCTTATGTGACCCATGGGAGGGCACTGCTGCATTTATACAAGTACCCATCTATGAAAGATGATAATCATTTACAATTCAAGTCAATTCAATCCTTGTTGCCTATAGTCTTGGTCAAAACCAGATTTGATCATTAAAAAAACTAGACACATTTCCATGACACTTACCTAGCCTTTGCCATCTGATCATAAAACAATTCTGAAAGTTGACTTTGCAGGTTTTGATGATGCTGAAATTGAGAGAAACACAGAAACACCTTGAAATACCCCTTGGAAAGTAACTGCTGTGCTAGCAATTTTGTTTTTTGGTATTTGCACTCGCTCTCCTTGAACTCAAGCATAGTCCATACACAAGCTACTACTTCTAGTGCACCGGACTGATTTTTGTGTGTGGATTAGCTTTCAGTATTACCAGTGTCCCTCACCATCAGATGAACCCACTCTGACTTCAAAAGTACTGACTTCAATTTATGTCCCCAAATCAAGATGAGAAGTCAACATTTTAGTCCAATTGATTAGTGTAGGGGTTGAACCTGCTACCTCAACATCATAACACCGGGAGTTTAACAATGAGCAATTTCATCCATTCAGCCAAGATGACCTCCACTAGCAACTGTTATTTGTCATGACTATGTTGATTTCCACACAAGTATTTAGCTTGTGCAAGACACAAAATTGTACATGGTTAAACTCAGTTATGCAGCAGGCAACTTGTGATATATCTACTGGTTACTTCATACTTGGGGAACAGAGTAGTGCAGTGGCTAGCATGCTCATCTGCAGTCCCAGTAGTCATGTGTTCGGATCCCCACTGAGGTAGGAATTTATTCGCTGACATGTGCTCCCAGGTCAGGACAGCCTAAAATGGGTGCCAGGAAATCTCCTGGGAAGTTAAGTTGGCCGGCCTGATGTCGACCACATCACGCATCGAGTGCCGACTGGCAGAAAAATATGGGGGGCTTGAACATGCCTATACAATATGCTTATTGGAGTAAAAGGAATCCTTGACTGTTCTTACTTTCCATACTTTTACTTTAGTCCAATTTAGTTGTTATATTAACAAACTATGTGAATTGCTTCTTGCTTGCTTGTGTTCGTTGGCTTGAGCTCCAATGCGAAGTCCTGTATGTCGGATGAAGGCATCCTGTTGTCCAACATCAGTGTGATGTCATACAGGACCTGAGGTTTGCGTGAGTATCCGTTCTCCCATGTCTGGCTTATTGATGTGCAGGCTGGTGGTTCCTCGCCGTACAGGCAGACACTCTCTGACTTGGGAGGAATCGGCGATCCTACTGACTTTAGCCAGGACCCCGAAGCGACCTGTTGCCCAGGACGCTCGACGAGGACGCGTCAATAGGTCTTGGCCAGTATATAACCCGGCTCTGGTGCCTTGGAAACACCTCTGCGTCCCATTGCTTCTTTATTTTTATATATAATATATATATTTTTTATAGTTTTAATATGTTGAACTTCTTCAGATGAAAATATTCTTTAATTTATAGTGACAGCTACTTAATATCATCATCATGAGCCATGCTGATAATGCCCGGTGTTCAGTTGTCTGAACTCTGAAAAAGGCTTTATCTATCGGAATGAGCTTGGTGTACAGAACGTTTCTCTTAACCTAGTACCAAAGTAAACTTCCTGTGTATGTTAGTATTTGCTATCTGACATGATCACCAGTCTCAGATCAGTTCTATGTTGTTGTCCTCTGACATGATCACCAGTCTCAGGTCAGTTCTGTGTTGTTGTCCTCTGACATGATCACCAGTCTCAGGTCAGTTCTAGTGTTGTTGTCCTCTGACATGATCACCAGTCTCAGATCAGTTCTGTGTTGTTGTCCTCTGACATGATCACCAGTCTCAGGTCAGTTCTGTGTTGTTGTCCCTCTGACATGATCACCAGTCTCAGGTCAGTTTCTGTGTTGTTGTCCTCTGACATGATCACCAGTCTCAGGTCAGTTCTGTGTTGTTGTCCTCTGACATGATCACCAGTCTCAGGTCAGTTCTGTGTTGTTGTCCTCTGACATGATCACCAGTCTCAGGTCAGTTCTGTGTTGTTGTCCTCTGATGCCATCTGACATGATCACCAGTCTCAGGTCAGTTCTGTGTTGTTGTCCTCTGACATGATCACCATCTCAGGTCAGTTCTGTGTTGTTGTCCTCTGACATGATCACCAGTCTCAGGTCAGTTCTGTGTTGTTGTCCTCTGACATGATCACCAGTCTCAGGTCAGTTCTGTGTTGTTGTCCTCTGACATGATCACCAGTCTCAGGTCAGTTCTGTGTTGTCCTCTGATGCCATCTGACATGATCACCAGTCTCAGGTCAGTTCTATGTTGTTGTCATGATGTCATTTGGCCAAACCATCTAGGTATTTATCTCTTTGTCTTCTTCTTACACATTGCCCGTTAAGGACCAGTTGTCTCCAAGTTTTTAAGATTACTGCTCCCAATAATATTTCCACAAATATGAACTTTTTACATCTCATTTCTATAAGCAATTTCCTGTTTTCATCTGCTTCTTGCAGGCCTGTTTCATTTTCTTTTTCTGTCTACCCATGGTATTATTTGCATTTTCTTCAGAATATTTACACACCTAGGTGGTATGATAATCAGGTCTGGTATCACAAATAACATTTATAAACAGAAATATGTACAGCATAAGTGGTGTGATAACCGGGTCTAGTATCATAAAAAATAGTTATAAACAGACACATATACACACTTGAGCGGTGCGACAGCCAGGTCTGGTAAGACTCCATGCAAAGCCATTTTGATTGTGGCAGGTACCAGATATGACATAGTCTGCTGAGGAGGGTAATGCAGGCGCTCGTGTATGATACTACACACTTCTTGGAAGTTGGGCATCTGCACACAGAGGTCCGCGTCATCCAACATCTGAGACAAGGGATCCAGGTACTCTTGTATAACCTATGTCAGATCATGGATATAAGATATTAGACATATACATCTAGCAACAACAACTCATTGCATTAAATAGGATTAACCGATTCAGTAGGGTTGGACCAAACAAAATTGGCTGGCGGAAAATTGAAGTAGGGGTGTGTCACAGTTATGACTTAAAAGTGGTTAATATGGTAGCAGACATATTGTATTATTATTATATGTCGAATTAAAGAGTGTTGCCTGGGGAAAACTACTGTATATAAGCATACTGCAGAGACGGCAAGTCGCTTTATTATTATATACTATTAATTATCTCAATTTAATAATTTAAAAAATGTAATAAGTTAAAAGGGATTAAGGCAAGACGATAAACTTCACTGCACTGGGTTCTATCCCATATGGCTCAGTCTTCTTTCTGTAAAAAAACACAACAGTATTGTTTGTCGCTCACAGAAGGAGAGACCAGAGGATGCACTAGACAATATGACATTTGAAAGCTATAGTTACGACCGGGATTCGAACCTATCACCTCCAAATGGCGACGGCGTCTCGCTGCAGGGACAAGTGTACTTCGACGCATGTCCAACTAGACACTCCAAAAAAAAGTGTCTTCATTAGTCATGTCTATCATACACATGAACCTACAACTATGGAATACATTAGTCATGTCTATCATACACATGAACCAGCAACTATGGAATACGGACAGAAATCGTATCAAACCATTGAGATAGGTCATGTCTATCATACACATGAACCAGCAACTATGGAATACGGACAGAAATCGTATCAAACCATTGAGATAGGTCATGTCTATCATACACATGAACCAGCAACTATGGAATACGGACAGAAATCGTATCAAACCATTGAGATAGGTCATGTCTATCATACACATGAACCAGCAACTATGGAATACGGACAGAAATCGTATCAAACCATTGAGATAGGTCATGTCTATCATACACATGAACCAGCAACTATGGAATACGGACAGAATTCGTATCAAACCATTGAGATAGGTCATGTCTATCATACACATGAACCAGCAACTATGGAATACGGACAGAATTCGTATCAAACCATTGAGATAGGTCATGTCTATCATACACATGAACCAACAACTATGGAATACGGACAGAATTCGTATCAAACCATTGAGATAGGTCATGTCTATCATACACATGAACCTACAACTATGGAATACGGACAGAATTCGTATCAAACCATTGAGATAGGTCATGTCTATCATACACATGAACCAGCAACTATGGAATACGGACAGAATTCGTATCAAACCATTGAGATAGGTCATGTCTATCATACACATGAACCAGCAACTATGGAATACGGACAGAAATCGTATCAAACCATTGAGATAGGTCATGTCTATCATACACATGAACCTACAACTATGGAATACGGACAGAATTCGTATCAAACCATTGAGATAGCACCATAGGTCTCATAATTTTATATTAAACCAACAAAGGTCAAATGTTGTTTGTCCATCAAGAATGATGATGACCATTCATTTCATCCAGTGGGGTTGAAAGTATGGAGCCGTGAGTTCTAAGATGGCTGATAAGGCCTATTTGGCTCGAAATGTTCTACTTTGACAATGTGGACAAAGAATGCTGGATGTTTCTGGAGGAGGATTTCCTGCAGTGGTTTTTCTGTCCTGCCTTTTCTTCACAGCTCTTGCAGTCCTGGTTGCCTCACATATGACTGCACCCTTGCGTAATGATGCACGCCACAAATTTCGGTCTCTGGCTGCAGTCTCCCAGGTATCATGATGAATTCCAAAAGCATTCAGTGAGATTTTCAGAGTGTCTTTAAAGCGTTTCCTCTGCCCGCCTTGGGAGCGTTTACCACAACGCAACTGGCCATAAAAAATTTGTTTAGGGAGCCTGTGATCTGGCATGCGAGTCAAGTGACCAGCCCAGCAAATCTGATTCTTCATTAGTAGAGTGTGGATACTGGGCATGGACGCTCTCAAATAACAAACACACAACACATCAGACCGTAATGCCATGTCGGGTATTAACAAACATTTAAAGAAGAGAAAATGGTTGGTCGTTCTAATGCTGTACACGTATAACACAGGAAATCAGTTGGGGAACCCGTTGAGGCCACTTAGACAGTTACATAAACAAACACAGGATAGTATTGTTTGGCGCTCACAGAAGGAGAAGAAGGAAGTAGAGACCAGAGGACGCACAGGTTCGAATCCCGATCGGTAACTATAGCTTTCAAATTTTATGTTGTCTAGTGTGTCCTCTGGTCTCTACTTCCTTCTTCTCCTTCTGTGAGCGCCCAAACAATACTATGTGTGTTTGTTTATGTAACTGTCCTAAGTGGGCCTCAGTGGGTTCCCCAACTGATTTCCATCTTTCTGTAGAATGGCCAAGTTGAAAGCATTACACAGAGCATGGACCTTTAGCTTCTGCTGCAAGCTCCAGGAGTGCACTCAAAAACCGAATGAGTGTGAACTTCAATGGGGTGGAGTTGATCAGAGGTACAGTGTCTAACTCTGAGTCAAGAAGACTGGGTTGGCTGGTTGGTTGGCTGGCTGGTTGGTTGGCTGGGCTGGTTGGTTGGCTGGCTGGCTGGTTGGTTGGTTGGCTGGCTGGTTGGTTGGTTGTGAAGCTTCTGGGAAGTCATTGAGGTCTGATTGATTAATTCCTGATTCACTGGTGTTTAGATTGTCTGAGCTCTGAAAGGGCTTGCATCTTAAAACAAAAATCTTAAAAGTCGAGAGGATCAACTTACTGCACCAGGTTTTATCTCATATGGCTCTGTCTCTTTCCGCAGGGCGACCTGCTGAAAGTGTCGCACAAAAGCACAAACTCCATAGCTCCAGCGACATACCATAGGAGTCACTTTCCTCCTGACCTATTACCAACATACACTCCCTGCGCATGTTAATATTTGTTAAGTAAAACGTTGCTTTTAAATACATTCCAACTATCAGTAAAAAGAGGGGTGGTGTTTGGTAGTGCAGAAGCTAGCACACTTGCCTTGCAACCCAGTAGTCATTTGTTTAAACTGCCATCAAGTCAGATATTTTCCCAAATTAATCTGGGTTCCGTGGCCAGCCCACCCTAACATGGGTACCAGCAAATGTCTGGGAAAGTAAAGGCAACTAGCATGCTACTGACCATGTCACTCAGCAACTGCCAGTTGGTTTATAGAAATATGGGGCTAGTAAAATGTACCACATTTTTACTTATCTTATTATAAACAAGGCAATCTCCGTCTGTATTATTGTTGTCCCTTTATTCGGTCGCGAACGGTCCTATCCGATTGAGTTGAATTTTCTACACTCTTCCTCTCATGTCCGCGCGCTGTGCAGACTGTGATATTTTTTTTAGCGTGAAATCAGCGCTTTACTTAATTTTTCATTATAATTTCATATATAGCAAGGGGACTTAACTCTAGAAAAGTTATTTCAAGGGGCATAACTTTTAATAACTTTTCTGTATACTCTTATAGTCATATTGTTGCATCGTTTTCAAAGATTTATAAACTCTTTGTCTATAGTTATGTACAGGCATATGAGTTATAATAAATAATGATACAATCTTTAAGGCATTTTCAAAGTTTTCATAAAAATAATGCATAATGCATAACATTGTAACTCATCTTTTTATGCTTAAGAAGTTATCTACAGTCATGTAGGTGATTAGAAACAGTTTTCATTAAAAATAATGGATGGTGTGTGGAAGGACATTCTTTTAAGTTACTTTTTTTTGTTGTATGAATTTAATGAGACGCTACCCGCCAGGAGCTGGGCGAAGCCACGCCGGGTCAGATAGATAGACAGACCCACCTTTTCAGCTGCAGTTATCTACAGGCATATGCGTTATAATCCTCCTCCTCTTCCCCTCCTCCCTACCCTCTTCCTCTTCCCCTCCCCTCCTCCCTCCTCCTCATCACTCCTCTTCCTTCCTCCTCCCTTCTCCTCCTACTCATCCCTCCTCCTCCCTCTTCTTCCTCCTCTCCTCCTTCTCCCTCCACCTCCTCCCTCCGCCTCCTCCATCTCCCTCCCCCTCCTCCTGCGTTCTTCTCCTCCCTCCTCCTCCTCCTTCCTTCTCCTCTCTCCGCCTATCTCTTCCTCCTTCCTCCACCTCCCTCTTCCTCCTCCCAGCTCCTACTCCTCCTTTTTCTTCTTCTGCTGCTGCTGCTGCCCCGCTCCATTTACCCAAGTTAATTGTTGGGGAAGATGTAAAGATCTTTCAAGTGCTCTTTCTAATGCTTTTTGTAAGTTGGTCTTCGTTTATCTAAGGTTGTTCTAACTGCAACCAATAAATGATTAGACAGACAGGCAGACAGACAGACAGACAGAGAGGGAGGGACAGACAGACAGACAGACAGACAGACAGACAGTCGGGAACGGGAACGGGAACGGGAACGGGAGCTTATATGACTACTTATATGAATTAAATGAGATGCTCCACACCAGGAGCTGGGCGATGCCGGGCCGGGTCAGACAGACAGACAGACAGATAGTCGGTAACGGGAACGAGAACTTATATGACTACTATATGAATTAAATGAGATGCTCCCCACCAGGGACTGGGCGAAGCGGGCTGTGTCAGCTAGTATGTTATATAATCTCTGACAAATCTTGAAATGCACACATGGATAATAAAGTACATTCAAGAAGCATAAGTTCAACAATGTCATTATTTTACTCTACGTTGTGTGACATCTGCAGTAAGTACCTGACAAAATGCAGCGAAATGTGCCAGGCAATAAATCTTACTATATATGGTTTGTGTCTTCGTTATTCAAATTATGGAAATAGTTTCCTACAGGCAAATTACCTGTTTGTTCTAAAATTTTCATTACCAAAAGTAAAACTGACTAACATACCTCAGCGCTGTGCTGGCACAATTACTAAACCTACCCACAACAGAATATTTACAGATTTTGTAGATTGATTGATTGATTGATTGATTGATTTAGGAACCGACATCACAGCTGTAGATTGCTGGAGAAGGATGGGCAGGTTTTGAAACTGTGCACAATACAGCACAACCTCCATGGAGATGGTGCCTCTAGGTTATGAGACAAGGATGGAACTTCTCTACCCCTCATGGTAGAAATAGTGACCGAATAAATTATAAGGATTCAGTAAAATTAAGTAGAGGACCCATTTGCATACTTTGAGGTGCACTCGTTACATGGTGCTAGTCCTAGTTTTATAGACCAATTAACAATCAATGGGTCATGTGGTCTATATCATGTCATTCGCTCCCAGGGCATTTCCCAGTATCCATTTTAGGAAAGGTCGACCTGGGAGCCAACGTAAAACAAAAAACATCTGCCTCAACAGGGATTCGTACACCTGACCTTGGTTGCTGTCAGGCATGCTAGTCTCTGTACCACTGAGGCTCACGTAAGGTTTTCAGACTTACCTAAATTTATGATATTTTGTCTCTTTAAATTTGGTCGATGAAATAGTGGAGAAATCATCATCATCAAGTGCCATGCCGATAAGCGTGGCTGGTCATGGTTTGCCATCTCACATGATCACTAGAGTAGTGGTTCAGCTGTGTTCTTGTCTCGACCATACACATAGCCAAGATATCCAGGTATTTACTTCTCTGCCTTACCCTTGTTCTTTTCCCCTCAATCTTGTCATTTGTCATCAAGTTCTCCAATTTATTTCTTTTCATAAAGTGTCCAAAAAATTTTCACTGTCTAAATCTAATTTCTCTAATCAGTTTATGGTTTTCATTTGTTTCTTGTAGGACTTGGTCATTGTTTTTCTGTAGTGGAAAAAATGAAACCTGGTATTATGTTGTCAGAAAACAGAAAACTATCGGGAATGGATAAGGTCATATAGTTTTAAGTGACAAATAGAATGCTTACTGCTCGATCTGGAAAGTCTGGATTACTTCTCAGAGCTAGTTCACGAAGCTTGAGCTCCATCTTGTATGCCCTGGCGGTCTCCTCTGCTAAATGGTACTCGCATACACAAGGGGGATGATCTGGAGCATCTCCTTGCCTGCACTCAGAATCAACCTGACAGACCTGACAGCCAGAATGTTTGTGTTCTTGTTTAGTTCCTGAAAAGCACCCAGAAATATCTGTGGTACTTATTTAATGAGGCTGCGAAAATCCCTGTGCTATAGTGGTCAGAAAATACCAATTCCAGTCTGAAGTGGTCTGAAAACATCAATCCCAGTCTATAGTGGTCAGAAAACACTAATTCCATTCTGTATTGGTCAGATAACACTAAATCCAGACTTAAAGGGTCAGCAGACACTAATACCAGTCAGCAGTAGTCATAAAACACTTATACTTTAGTGGTCAGAAAACACAAATCTCTCTGGCAGATCGCTCAGAGACAAATTTGCTCTGGCTAACTGTTTGGGAATTTACCCTCAGGTAGATACAGCCTGATACTTTTGACAAAATAGGTTTTAAGAAAGTACACCTTAGACAAATGGAGTCTCCGTTGCGAAGTGGTGCCCTGCCTGCCTCACACTCTGATGGTGTGGGTTTGATTCTGACCTACATCGTTCTGTTCTGTGCAATTTTCTCAGAGACTCTGGGGGTCGCCACTGGAGCTACAGAGGTCATGTTTTGTGTGATGCTTTTGGCAGTCCCCCCTGTGGAAAGAAACTGAGCCAAATGGCATAAAACCAGCTAAAATGAAGTCAACCCTTTTACCCTTTAAAACCTGAGACACACATTTTGAAGTTGGACACCTTGACCTTTGCGTCAAAGAGAGGCATAAAAAAGTATTATTTAGTTTCTTTAAAACAGCAGCAAAGAAACAAATCTTGACAAGTACATTAGTCATGCTGTTACTCCTGATAGTAAAACTTGTGTTTGTTCATGGATTCTCCTGTAATGTTACTATGTGAATATCTCCTTGTTTTTATTTTTGTTTTGGACTAGTTGCATTGTGTCTGTTTTCATAAGAGCTGCAATATTTGCATCTTTCAGCCAACACATCTGGCATCTTCACTGCATTTGTTGACCGGGTTAGCCTTCCTGGCGTAGTTTTGTAGAACATTCCATGGCCTTAGAGTGCTGACATCACCTTTGCTCTTCCATCTAATGGTGATGCTTACCCAAAAGTCTCACCTATAACATCAAAATGTATGTAGGTGTGCCTTCAAGGAAAGATAGATGCAGAACTTTGACATCCCCATCTAAGGAAGGTTCCATGAATGCAGAATCGATACATTTTGCTCTTATACTGGGCTCACTCAAAGAATCATCATGTCCTGCACATGGCTGCTTAGCCTAACTTCCACATACTGAGCCTCCTGTTCATCACAGGTTCTATCTTAGAGACCAGAAGGACAAAGTCCACAGATGTGTATTATTGCGAATACATCTTTCAAAAAACCCATTACAGCTAGGAGCATCAAAACATCATCATTATCACATAACAGGTTTGTTGCAGAACTTCATTCTCATTAGTGCCTACTTAAAAGTTGTTTAATCTCTTACCACTTCTCCTGCCTCATGCCCAAGGTGACAATATCCTGTGTCCATCTTCATGCTTGTCAATCAATCCAATTAAATGCAAAAGAAGTATCTGTCGACCCTAATAATGTTTACATTTGGCATGTTAAAATATTAGTGACAAGATTAGAGATCCAGTGCTTCAAAACATAAGTTCAGCTTATGGCTGACGTGCTCACCTTCATGTAAACATTGTGTGCAGTGTTTTCTTTTCATCTTCATCCTGTAGTATAAACTATCCAGATCTGTGTTAGACGACCATGACATAAACCTGTTAGAGTAATCAAATCATACAATCAATATTGACTGCAGCATTTTCTGTCTCTCTTTGTTATTCCTCTTCTACATTCCTACCCAAGGTGTAAAGCAGAGGTTCTCTTACATTGTATCACTCATGAACAATTTTCATCAGATGAAATCTTTTGCTATCCCTCACTCTGTTATAAAATGTGAATGTGGAGCATCTGTGTCTACGATACATGTGACCATGTGTTTTAACTGTTTCAGCTAAAGTATTATTAATTCCAATTCCAATTTTCAAAAACAAAAATTCCAAATTCGGCCTCGTTCAACCTGCTTCATCAGCTGTGGTTATTGTTGAGGTCCGTGGTTTTTGTGGGTTTATTCACCCTAATTCTTGTCTTGTGAGTCCTATCTCGGACTGGTTATGTATCGTTTGTGTCTGTGACGTCAGCTGGGGATCGGTCGGCGGCTATCCTTTGTGCTCGTCTGTTCTTGTGGTTTTCTTTGTTGGTGTAGGCTCCTGGCTCGTCTGGCTTGACTGGCTGCAGTCCTTATAAGGACTTTTCGTTATCCCACTCCATGCATCGTAAGCTGGGGGATCGGTCGGCGGCTGTCCTTTGTGCATGTTTCCTCTTGTTTTCTTTGTTGGCGCAGGCTCCTGGCTTGACTGGTTGCAGTCCTTAAAAGGACTTTTTATTTGGTATTTTGTCTTCTCAATTGTGAAGTAACTGTAGAAGCTTTTCGATGTGATATGCCTCCTTGCGCTTTCTTTCATTCCACTTCTCACGTTTGAGTTGTTGCTGTCTTTTGATTGCTTCCTCCGAGCTCAGCCATGGATGATTTCTCCGTCTTCAAAGTAGTATTGCCATGTGTATTTATCTGCGAGTTTTATATCTGGCATTGTGGCGATACTGCATGGGTATTGGTTTCCCGTACTTCTTTTCTTTTTCTTCCATGCGCTTTCTGTATTCCTCGCACTTGAGTTCGTATTGCCTCGTTATCTTAGCGGAACAATATTCATGGCCTCCGGACGTTCCTTATGCCGACGTCAGGGTGTTCATCTCGGCTTTCTTCGGATGTCAGGTGGGACTACTGGCTTCCATTTGAATGTTTCGGGCGTCGTGGTTGGGCTGCTGGCTTTCGCTTGTGGATTCAGGCTCGGTCTCTTGGTTTTCATCCTGCGATTTCTCTGTAATTTCTTGTTCGGCTTCTGTTGTTTTGTTTCGGAGTATTTCCATTTCAGCTTTCTGTAGTTCTCGCTCTGATTTAATGGTTTGTAGGATCTCTTCATTCTCCTTCTTAATCAGTGCCATATGTTCTACTTCTTGCTTGATGTTTTGCTGAATCTCCTTCATTTCCGCCAGTAGTTTTTCGTTGTCGTTATTCGGGGTCGGCGTCAGCAGTGCCTTGACTTGTCTCTTCAACTCAGTCTATCTGTTTTTGGAGTTGATCTCTTTCGGCTTGTGCTATACCCGTGGCTGTCTCGCCCCTCTGCATTGCTTCCTTGAATGGTGTCTTTGTGATTATGGCGATCTTTAAGACGTCTCTGTGTCTCTGCAGGTACGGACAGCCCAAGTATCTTTGCTCCATGCTTGCCCAGGCAGTTGGCGCACTTTCTTTTGTTGTTAGGGGTCTCTGAAGTCCGTGTCCAGCTTGGCCAGTGGACACTCCTTGAAGGCGTGGTGATCGGCGCAGTATCGGCATATTTCCGTCTTACTGCGACACGTAGCTCTGCTGTGGCCGGCCTTCTGACATCTGGAACATTGCGTGATTCTTGGGATGAATCTCTCTGGTTGCTGCATTCTCTTGTTGAATGATACTGTGGTCGGCATTTCGCTGCCCTCCGATGTCACCACTGCCAAGGTTGTAGGTATCTTGGAGTAAGTGAGGAAGCCGCTCCGCCTTCAAGAATCGGATGTGGATATTCTCGTCCTGTAGCTGCTTCAGGATTTCTTCGTCTGTCAGCTCCACTGGAATCCGCTTGACGACCCATCGGGCTGTTTTATGAGTCGGTGTTTCCGACTCTGGTGTCTTTCTCCTCCTTCTTCTCTGCTGACTTGGTTCCTGACTGTTGGCTGTCAATCTTCTCCCTCGTAGTAGCTTCAGTGAATAGCTGTAAGTATCAGGCTCTTTGATGCAGCTAGGCGGTAGGCTCTCCACGTTCTTCTTCTTGTTGTCGGCTTCCCAACGCTGCACATCTTGGCCGCAGCGTGTTTCTTGTTGTTGGACTTTCCACGTGACATTTTCCCGCGTAATCAGGCTTCTTGACAGAATAATGCGACTTGACTTGTTAGCGCTCGCAGTGCGAATGACATGACGACACCTGCATGAGTATTATTAATTGTCAAAGACTGAAGTATAGAGGTCTGAGGTCTGCCTCAAGATAGAAGACCACCGGGAAGAGTGGTCAACCTCAAGTAGATCAGAGGTAACACAGTGCCCCGATATGAGGGCAGGGTAGGTGATAGGAAGGGGGACTATTAACTAGTTCTCTCATGAGTATAATTTATAACTGGTCACGGCAGAATCACGCCTACGTGATAGCCACGGAGAAGTGGATTGCCACTCAATAGGAGACGGCTGCTATAAGCGTGCTGAGTGTGACAGCACGCAAAAAGCCGAAGGACGCACAAGGTCCTTCCGCGTGCTGTGTAGCCACGCGAGTAGGAAAGTGAGACTGGGGACTGACTTCGTAGCGAGCGCACCGTTTAGTGTCGATAGGGGTTTCTGTAGCCAAGTAGATAGAGATTAGCAATAGGGTTAGGAAACTAGTGATAGGCAATTCTGTGGCTTTGTGTGTGATTTGATAGCGACTGTTTTGTAAATGTAAAGAGCCAACGGCAATAAAATGTATCATCCATTTCCTCTCACACGACTTGCAAGTTCCTTGTGTGGTGCGAGAGAAGTAATCCTGTGATGCCTGAAACATCGGTTGTTGACAGGCTAGGATTAAAGTGGTGTCAGAAGTGTGGCTTGAACAAATGTTCAAGCTAATACACTCACCCACGGCTCTAGACTAAGGTTACTAGTAGTGAATTACAGGGTTTAATTTGTGTCAGTGACTGATGACGTGTGCAGACTAGAACAAGTTGCGAGCTGAGCTGTGCCTATCGTGACGAAATAATGTTTATGTGTGTTTATTGAAATATTGTGTACTTATAATTATGTGTTCTTCAAGTTGTAAGTATTGATATTATGATTTTCTTTCATTTATTTATGTAATTACTTATTTGTTTATGAATAATTATCAAATATGATTCATGGCGGAGCGATACACATGCCGGCAACATTATCGATTTTTGCAAGCTAAAAATAGCGCTGCGCCTCTGATGTATTGCGGCTGACAAACAGCTGTTTTACGCCATTTGCATTCAGCATCTGATTGTTTACAAATCGCCAAGCTGCTGCCCACCTGAATCCGTGCTTTATATTAACTATTATTTGTTTATTTAAGTTAGTGAATGAATATATTTATTTATTTAAACATTATTATTACATTTATATTTATTTCAAAGCAGTTATTGAATTTTTTTGGTACTTTTTCTATTTGTTTACCGTCGCGATGGCACTACTTTTGGCTATGCAAATTAGACTTGGTCTGCACAACACTTCCATAGATTAAACTAGATTAGGAACGAAAGGCATAAAACGTTAGAACGAAGACAGGACATTGACATTTAAGATTAATTAAAATACATTGTATTTGTCCGGGGGCATGTCATTGTGATTGTACCAATTTGTCGAAAGTGATATGTCGTTTGCAATTTGTTAATTGTTGCTGCTCTGTGAACCAGGGTGAACATCAGCTGGTTAGAAAGGTAACTCGTGTGTATGCCGAAGTGCCAAACGAGGGGACCTGAGTTGCCAAACGATTGTGCCTGATTTTCTGGAACATTAAGATGAGTATACTCAACGTATTTGGCATGCAATGTGATTAATAATGCATCTCTTTTTCAGCGTGTGATGCATTAGCATATTGTGTGCTCTGTTTTTCAGGATAAAATTTTCCAGGTTATAAAATAAGAGTACAATTTGTAGTGCTCAGAGATTAAGAAACATAACATATCTAAGATAAATAAGTGATTAAAGAGCTCAGTGCGGGTCAACGCTAGCCAATTACCCAACAACATGGCTACTTTATCTGACTTCATAAAAGCAGGCAAAGAATTACAATACACAGGAAAAGATTTAGAGCAATATGCTGATCAAAATTTAAAGAAGCAAAAGATGCTGAGAGAGATGAACGCGCACAAGAAAGACAACACCAGAAAGAACTAGCTGAGATTACAAAACAAAAAGAATTAGAAATTAAACATAAGCAATTAGATCAGGAAAAGGAATTAAAGCAAATGCAATTAGATCAGGAAAAGGAATTAAAGCAAAAACAATTAGATCAAGAAAAAGAACTAATGTATTCACCTCACATGATATATAACTCTGCAGTATACACCTGGCGAGATGCAACGGCATATGCCAGACAATAAATCATGCAACATATGTTTTATGGTTTCTGTGTTTACATTCACTAAGGCAATATTTTGTTTTGAACAACATGATAATACTCTGCATGACGACACCTGACAAGACTCTCGTTATTTTAGTTATTCCTTAAATCCAATTAATTTTACAGTAAATTTTTTCATTAATACTTTTCATTTCCAGGCAAAATTCTCTTGTCATGTTGTTACGTCTAACTTTCTTCATATGTTTCCTCACATTAAGATTCTCAGCTGTGGCAATATCTGATTACTCCAGTCTTGTTTTAAGGTCTCTTGTTCTAGGTTTTCTACCCTCTTAAAATGAGTACCTGAGATTTCTTTTGGTAGGAAAGGTGGTATACGAGTAAGGAAATGGATGACCTCCTTTCACTATGTCATGAAACAGTATAAGTGAAGACCTAATACCCAATTTAACCATTTTAATTTTAAAAAAAGAAAATTTTAATGATTTTATGTGTATCATATCAACACTAAAAGTATATGCTTGCCCCATTTCTTTATGTTGTTCAGCGCGAAGATTTGCATGTATTTTGTATACATAACATTCCTGTTGTGACTGCCTTTGAACTTATTTTGGAGAAATTGATGTCATGGTTTTCACTTACTTTCCACATCCGTACTTAGATAAGATACTATACAAATTTTGCTATGGGAAGCTTCTCTAATGATGAACACTTAAGCATGTACTGATATCTGTCTCCTGTGACTGTCTGCATAAATACTAACTGCATTTCTTGTTCTTCAGGAGCCTGAACTGCAGCAGACATAGGTGATCAAGATTCTCCAACGTTCTATCATCTGATATTCTGATGAAATTGGTGTTGCTTTTATTATTTGTTGGCCAGCTGTTTAAGCTTCCACATACATCTTTCAGTCCTCTTCTCCCTCTCTGACTTAGAATTTCCGCCTCATAAAATCACAGTTACAGCACAACACAATTAAACATACCTGTCTAATGCATCTTCAATTTTGTTGATTTTGTATTCTTCCATAAGTTTGGTGAATTTCTTTTCTCTGATGGTAGGTACCCTTCAGTAAAGTCACCAGCACTCAATAAGGCAAATGCCACAAGATCTCTGCGGGTGAGGTTTAGGGCAGTATGCACATCCTCCATGTGGTACACAGTAGCATGGTGATCCTGGCACAATATGGGGAAAATATGAGTGCAGCAAAGTTAACTCTTTCAAGACTCTTTCAATAACTAGCCATTCAATAACTCACCATATGTTTATTGATTTCTCTATGCATGGCATACACTTAACTTCCTCTATCTAAATCACATTGTGGGTTAATCCATTCTATAACAATACATTCAAATATTTGGGGATAATTATAACATCAGATGGAAGATATATGATAGAAATTAAGAGCAGAATAGGCCAAGCAAAATCTGCATTTCAGACAATGTATCTTACGTAATAAATCACATTCATTGAAGATCAGAAAGAGAGTTTCAAGGTTTAATGAAATGTTATATTGAACCTATTCAGCTGTAAGGTAAGGTAGTAAATTTTGGAATGTGAAGGAACAAATTAAGAAGAGCTTAGAGGTGGTAGAGATGTGCATTCTGGGATGAATGTTGTGAGCGCCTTGGAGGCCAGAGTAAAGAATGAGGATTGCTTGGAAAAGGCTAATAAAAGTGGAACACTGTAGACAACTATAAGACAGAGACAAACTGTGCTTTTGGTTACATAATGAGAAGAGAAGCTCAGGAGAACCAGTGATGACTGGAAAGATCAGCCGTAGAAGAGGCAGAGACAGACTGAGAGAAATGATGCTGGATGGTCTGAGGAGGGAGGGGTGTCAGAGTAGAACTGACCCAGACCACCACGGACTGAGAACCCTAGAGAGACATGAATGCCTACACCGTTTTGAATGGCACATAATGATAATGATCACAACAGATACTTTAACCCATTATGTCCCATCACAGATGTATATTGTTAACTGATTAAGACTCAAATATCTATCTGAGACTGTAAAAATTACAATAAGTGTATCTCAAGAGGTAGTATGTACTTAAAAGTTTGCATTTGACACTCTTATGGAATGATAAACTTGCAGAGTTAAATACTCACAAACTGATAAGCACACACATTTAAGTTTAGTGCGATACTGTTGGTAATAAAGTACCAACAAAAACATGACATTCATATGTTATCAGTGCCAGCTGCCAACCATTCTGATAACAGAAACCCTGCACTGACAACATCACATAACACTTGTCTGCCTGTTGACTACAAACATATCTATTGTGACCCATGATAACCCACAGGTGGGGTTATGGCTTGGAAGACGAAGAAGCTTTTTACCTGGGCTGACATAAAATGGCTGAATGCTGTCCATATACCAGACAGTTTCGTAACACTATTTAAAGCTCATTTTATCAAGCATAATTTTAAAAACTGTCTCTGTACTTCTTTCAAATTCTTCTGCATCTACTGCATCCTCACGACAATAATACACTCACAACAACTAACTTCATTTTTCTATACCAGTCTTCCATGTCAGTACATCAGGTTGCCAACACATGCTAACATATTTGGCTGTTAGCCCATGCTAGCACTATCAGGTTGTTAGCTCATACTAGCACTATCAGGTTGTTTAGCTCATACTAGCACTATCAGGTTGTTAGCTCATGCTAGCAAAATCAGGTTGTTAGCTCATGCTAGCACTATCAGGCTGTTAGCTAAAGCTAGCACTATTATGTTGTTAGCTCATGCTACCATTATTTTTTTTAGCTCATGCTGGTACTATCAAGCTGTTAGCTTATGCTAGCACTATGAAGTTGTTAGCTTATGCTAGTACTATGAAGTTGTTAGCTCACGCTAGCACTATCAAGTTGTTAGCTCATGCTAGTACTATCAGGCTGTTAGTTGTTAGCTCATGCACACAATAGTGTATAGCTACTGCTTTAGTTACTGTCATGACCTTCATAGTCAGGTGGTTTGCTGTCAAAGCAAAGATAGCACAGTCTTCCTTCACAGTTCTCACTCCAACCTGAGCTGTAAAATCCCATGATCCCCCATGTCTCTTGTTGCCTCCTGCATGTGCCATGTCCTTTCCATATTGATGAAAACCGTAAACTGATTCGAGAAATTAGACATAGACAGTCACAATGTTTTGGACATGCTATGAGAAGAAATAAACTAGAGGACTTGGTGACAACATTCAAGATTGAAGGGAAAAGAACAAGGGGAAGGCTGAGAAGTAAATATCTGGATGGCTTGGCCACATGGCATGATCGAGACAAGAGCACTGAGCTGATCCACGACTGAGGTGTAAGATGGCAAAACATGACTGTCCATGCTTATCGGCATGGCACATGATGATGATGATGATGATGATGAATATGCAGTACAGTAGAAGAGTATATTGTCTATGCTCCTACCTTCTTCTCCTGTAATAGACCTTTGTAGATAGTCTCGGCTCCATAAATCAAAGCATCACCATCATTGGTGATAACCCCATCAACCAGCTGTTGATACAAGCCAATGTTACATTTATGGCACAGATTTACAATATTATTATAATAGAACATTCATATTCATCATATGTGTATGAATGTAAAGTAATAAACAGAATAAATGCAATGCTACATCATTATGCCAATAGATTTATAAAATGTGGACGCCATTGCCTAACTGTATGAAGACCTGCAGAAGCCATATTGACAACACAAAATGTAGAACAGGGGAACATAACTGGTATGAATGAAGAACTAATGTGAACATTAATGTG